>OV651833.1:4339813-4442313 GCA_927349885.1 Psylliodes chrysocephalus
TATCGATACAGTCGCTCAGCGCTATAGACGTCTCGTTTACGCTTCGACAACTACAGAAACCCAGAGTTCATCAGGCCCACGTTAAAGTCCAAGCGGCCAAAGGAAGAAAGTGCGCATCTTATTACATTTGCCAGCATCAAGAGCAATATTCAGCTGGCGAACGAAGTGGTGAGTCGTTCCATTTTTATATTTCCTTTCTTATTCACACTGTTTCCATTTCATAGCAAAATCGCCTCTATAGCCGTGTATTTAAGGTGCAATTTCAATATTTCAATAACATTATTACAATGACTTTAACAACATTAAAAAAAAAACGTGGCTGTATAAAAAGCGCGTTAACTTCTTTCAATAAATATGTAGAATCAACAATAACTAAAGAACAATTATCAGAATTGGACATTATCACTTTAAAAGATAGGTTAGATAATGCATTAGATCTTTTAAGCGAGTTTAATAATTTACATAATGAAATAGAAATTATTTGTGAGCCTCAAGCATTAGACGAGCAATTAATAGAAAGAGACAATTTCGAAGAAAAATTCTATTCAGCTACAAGTAATGCTAAATTAATATTAAAAAAATATGATGATTCAGCTTCTACAATTTCAAAAACGAGTTCAAATCAATCTGTAAAATGTGATTCGCGTAGCATAAAACTTCCCGATATTTCTTTACCTAAATTCAAAGGTGATTTTGAGGAATGGCTAGAGTTTCGCGACATATTTGAAAGCTTAATTCATCAAAATACATTATTATCTGATATTGAAAAGTTTTTCTATCTACGGGGTGCTCTAGAAGGTAGTGCCGCGGCATCAATAAAAAAAATACAGTACACCGCAGATAACTATACAGTGGCGTGGGATACGTTACGCGAAAGGTACAATAATACAAAAAAATTATTGCATGATCATTTAGGTTGTTTACTTTTTTTCGATACTATTCAAAAGGCTTCCTGCGATAAGTTGCAACATTTAGCTGACAATATTTCAAGGCACTTGGGAGCAATACAACAACTGGGTCAAGATATAAATAATTGGGATTGTTTGCTAATTTTTTGGATATCGCAAAAAATAGATAACGCTACCTTATGTGATTGGGAACGTCAAATGCGCAATAAATCAGAATCACCTACAATAGACGAGTTTTTGGAATTTTTACGTGAGCGTGCAAATTTTGTGGATTCACTAGATTACAAATGTAATCAAATGCGTGATAAACCCCTTAGTAAAATAAACAAAGAACCTATCAGAGGTACAAAAAGGGAAACAACTAGATCATTAGTTGTTTCTGGTCAATATGTTTGTAGCTATTGCAAAGGGGAACACTCAATCTACTCATGTGAAGGTTTCCTAGCTTTGTCAGCAGTTGAAAGAAAGGACTTTGTTAAAAATAGTTCTTCTATATGTGCAAATTGCCTGAGAATAGGGCATTCTATATCTAAATGCAAACTAGGTCCTTGCAGAAAATGCAAATTGCGACACAATACTCTTTTGCATTTTGAAAGACAAGACACCACAGCAGAATCTGATAAATCAGAGGTAGGTGTAAGCGTTTTAAGCAGTGGCGTAGTTGTTCCATCAATAGAAACAGTTCTATTGTCTACAGCTTGCGTTTTAGTTCATGATAGGCACAACAATTCTCATTTAATAAGAGCTATCCTTGATTCGGGTTCACAAACTTCCTTTATAACTGAAAGTGTTCGGAGACGATTAAACCTTCCTAGTTCTAATACAAACCTTTCAGTTTTCGGAATTTCCAACAATATTTCAAAGGTAAGGGAAAAATGCGAAGTTTCAATTAACTCCCAATATAGTTCATTTTCGGCTAAACTTACCTGCTATATCTTACCCGAAATAACAAGTAATATGCCAAATTCTAAAATCTGTACAAGTTTTCTCAAAATTCCACCCCATGTAAAATTGGCGGATCCTAATTTCTATGACCCAGGTCCAATAGAGATGTTAATAGGTGCAGACCTATTTTGGCATCTCCTATGCTGCAATAAAATAAATCTAGGTAAAAATCTTCCTTGTTTACAAGAAACCGAACTAGGCTGGATTGTATCTGGACAAATAGGCGATTTTCAGCCCAAGGAAAGCTCATGTAATTTGAGTATCAATCAAGAATTGCTAGAAGTCCTTACTAAATTTTGGCATGTTGAGGAATTATCTGACAATAAAGCTTTGTCACAAGAAGAGCTTGAGTGCGAGCGCATATTTTCTGAAACTACTACTCGCCAGTCTGATGGGCGATTTGTTGTCAGTATGCCACTTAAACAAAGCCCAGACAATTTAGGTGAGTCAAGAACGCAAGCCGAAAAGCGTTTTTCAGCACTAGAAAGAAAACTGTCGAAAAACTCTGACCTGCGCACGAGATACAAGGACTTTATGTCCGAATATGAAGGTCTCAATCATATGACCTTAGTCAGTAATTCAACTATTGCTGACTGTCAATATTATATGCCTCATCACGGGGTACTAAAGGAATCAAGCCTTACTACCAAATTAAGGGTAGTCTTCGACGCGTCTGCGCCAACTAGCAACGGCCTGTCTCTTAACAATATCCAGATAGTAGGTCCGGTTCTGCAGGACGATCTGCTATCAATCATTCTAAGATTTCGTCAATATACTTATGTCATATCTGCTGACATAGCTAAAATGTACCGCCAGGTATCTATAGATCCAAAGCAGCGCCCCCTACAAAGAATATTGTGGCGGGCAGATCCTACAGAGCCTTTAAAGACATACGAGTTAAATACCGTTACTTACGGACAAGCAGCAGCAAGTTTCCTTTCCATAAGGTGCTTATTCCAGTTAACTCAGGAAATTGAGGATTGCAACCCTCGTATCGCTGCAATAATAAAACACGACTTCTACGTCGATGACCTTCTTACAGGTGCAAACTCACTTGAAGAAGCACAACAACTTTGTCGTGAAATCTCAAGTGTTCTAAAGAGTGGTTGTTTCAATTTGAGGAAATGGTGCTCCAATAAGCCAGAAGTTCTAGCAGATCTTGAGCCTTGCGACTTAGCTTACGACATTCTAAAGTTTTCAGTAGATGATAAAACTCATACTTTGGGTTTAATATGGAAATGTCACAATGACCAATTAATGTTTCATATCAATGAAAATTATGCTGATCAACCTTTGACTAAGCGAACCGTCTTATCCACAACTGCTAAAATATTCGATCCCCTAGGTCTTGTAAGTCCATGTATAATTTTGCCAAAAATGTTAATGCAACGACTTTGGGAAAAGGGTGTCTGATGGGACGACCCCCTTCCAGAACATCTTCAAGATGTTTGGCTAAGATTTCGAAATAAATTATCAGAACTAAACGAGCTAAGCATAAGTAGACACGCTGTAATTGAAAATGCCGTCGAAATAGAGCTGCATGGTTTCGCAGACTCATCTGAACGCGCATATGGGGCTTGCATCTATCTGCGCAGCATTAGCCAATCCGGAAATGTTCATGTCAACCTCTTGTGTGCCAAATCCAAGGTTGCACCTATAAAAACAATAAGTCTTCCAAGACTAGAACTATGCGCAGCCCTCCTATTAGCCCGCTTAGTTCATAAGGTTCTTCAATCTATGAGCCTTCAATTCAAACGCTGCACTCTTTGGTCAGATTCCACAATAACTCTGGCATGGATCAGAACCAGCCCTAATCTCCTGAAAACATTTACGGGGAATAGAGTTTCGGAAATTCAAACTCTAACAAAAAACTGTTACTGGAGGCACGTTCCAACGGCAGACAACCCTGCAGATGTAATATCCAGGGGTCTTTTCCCAGATCAGATCCTCCATTGTGATTTATGGTGGAAAGGGCCAAGTTGGCTCATATCTAACCCATCAATCTGGCCAAATGAGAACCCAACAATAAATGAGGTACCAGAATTGAAAGCCCAAACTTTAATGACTCAACGACCTAGCGTTGACTTAGATTTTCCATTTGAACGATATTCTAGCTTTTCTAAAATGCAGAGAGTTACTGCCTATATAATAAGATTCAAACATAATTGTTTAAAAGGAGACGATAGACTAACAGGTAACCTCACAATAACAGAATTACGTCATTCATTACAAACCTTAGTCAGAATTTCTCAAAATCAAAGTTTTTACTCTGACATTCTTAGCCTCACTAAGAATAAATCTTTAAATAATAAAAATAAAATCGCGGGTCTAACACCATTCATAGATGATGAAGGTATACTACGCGTAGGGGGAAGGCTTAAATATTCAGGCTATAAATTTGATAAAAAACATCCCATTTTGTTGCATGGGAACCATTATTTTACTAAACTATTATTTAAATATAAGCATCATTATTTATTGCATGCCGGACCTCAATTGCTTTTAAGCACGATTAGGGATACCTATTGGCCTATAGCTGGACGTAATTTGGCCCGAGCCACTGTAAAGGGGTGTAATCGCTGTTTTAGATTTAACGCCAGTACAATTCAGCCCATAATGGGTAACTTGCCTACCGAAAGAATCACTCCTTCTAGTCCATTCACGGTGGTAGGTGTAGATTATGCCGGTCCCTTTATGGTCAAAGATAGAAAGGGGCGTGGTTACAAAGTCTCCAAGGTATACATAGGATTATTCATTTGTTTTTCAACGAAAGCAATACACCTTGAATTAATTTCTAGTCTTTCCTCCGAATCATTTATTCAAGCTCTATACAGATTTGTATCCAGACGAGGCAAACCAACAAAAATCTTTTCAGACAATGGCACAAATTTTGTTGGTGCGCAGCACGAGCTTAAAATATTTTTAAACTCTAATATTGCTAACGAGCAAATTACAAATTTTGCAACTTCCGAGTGTATAGATTGGCAATTTATACCTCCCTGCTCCCCTCATTTTGGTGGTCTCTGGGAGGCCGGTGTCAAGAGTTCCAAGTACCACTTGAAACGTGTCTTATCTGATACTCCTCTACTTTTTGAGGAATTGTCTACAATTTGCGCACAAATAGAGGCGATTTTAAATTCCCGTCCTATTTGTCCTATAAGCTCAGATCCAAATGACCTACATCCTTTGACCCCGGCTCACTTCTTGATTGGTAAACCCCTAGTAGCTGCACCAGATGAAAATGTTACAGACCTCCAAATCAATAGATTAAATCGCTTCCAACTGATTCAGCAAATGTGCCAACACTTCTGGCAAAGATGGCAAAATGAATACGTAGCTGAATTGCAACAGAGGACACGATGGAAACAAAACCAGAGCTCTTTATCCGAAGGCTCCATAGTGCTAATAAAACAAGATAATTCTATGCCCACTCGGTGGCAATTAGGCCGAATTGTTACCCTGCATCCTGGCTCAGATGGAATATCCCGAGTAGCAACCATCAAAACTTCTAATGGGATAATCAAGCGGGGCTTCCAAAAGATCTGCCCTCTACCCACAGCACTTTGAAAGTAGGTTCTTTCAAGGCCGGGGGCATGTCGCCGCCCAATTGTTCCTAAGGCCGCACCTGTTCCAGGCCGTTAAGTTGCCGCTGCACTGGCGACCATGAGAGGGTGTCGAGTTCCTGACGCCAGAACTGAATAATACGTTGTGCAACAAGCAACCAAAAACATTACATTTTTTACTCATTTCTCATTTTTGTTTGGTTAATTTAGTGAATAAATTAATGTTAATACAAAGGTCAAGTATTCATTTTAATGACAATTCTTACACAATAAACACAATTCTTAAAATCCCTGATAAAGTTGATCAAGAGGATTTAGAGGAATCAAAAACATTCCAGTCTGAATCTCTTGCTACCTGTTTTGAACTAGAGTCTGAGTTGGATAGTCATTTAAAAGAGGACAATATTAAAAACCCTTTTACTACATTGGCAACACCAACTCCTATAATTAACGTAGCTGCACCAGTAATTACAAATAGTAATGTTAAACCCATCTCAGAATGGAATATTAAATTTAATGGTGACCCCAAAACTGTACATTCATTTATAGAAAGAATTACTGAAATTTCACAAGCACGCAATGTTGACAAAGGTGAACTTTTTAAATCAGCTATAGATTTCATGACTGGTGATGCTTTCATTTGGTATAGAAGTATAAAACATTTAGTAACTGACTGGGATTCATTGTTAGCTCTTATTAAGAAAGATTTTCTTCATGGGGATATAGATGAAGAAATATGGGACCAAATAAAGAAAAGAAAACAAAAACGTAATGAGTCAATTGCAATTTATTTCGCACACTTAGAAAATACTTTTCAAAGATTGTCTAGACCACCGGCAGAAACAACAAAAATTCATTATTTAAAAAAGAATTTATTGCCAGACTATATAACACAATTAGCACTTTCAGAAACTAATACAGTAGTGGAACTACATAATCTTTGTAGAAAATTAGAAGAGGCCGATTACCTTAAAAATAAAAATATTTCTCAAGTTTCAACTCTTTATGACAATAGTCCAGGTGGTTCAAAATATGAATCAAATAATAGTGGTCACAAATTAGAAAACAAAAAAAATAATTCTAAAAACTTTTATACAAATAAACAACCATTCAATAATCAAAATAATTATCCTAATAAAAATACAAATTATAATTATAATAGGACTAAAAATAATTTTACAAATAATAAACAGAGTTATAAACAAAATCAAACATATCCTAGAACTTTTTCCAATCAACATAAAACACAATTTTCACAAAATTATAGTAATAATAAATCTCAAGAGAATCGACCTAAACAATTTCAAAATAGTAAGCCTATAATTTGCTGGAATTGCCGCCTAGAAAATCATTTCTATACAAGTTGTCAAGCAAAAAAGACAACATTTTGTTATAACTGTGGATTTCCAGACTATACTTGCACAAATTGTCCAAATTGCACAAAAAATTTAAAAGAAGTGTAACGTTCCATGGCCGACGTAACCACTTCAGGAATATGAAGGTCAAATCTAATATTGTAAATAATAAGAACTTTAAAAGTAAAGAGGAGACATCTCCTTTGTTTATTCAAAAACCATGTAACAACAGACCTTACATAATAGTTAAATTATTTGATCAAAACATTACAGCTCTTTTAGATTCAGGTTCAACAAGTTCCATAGTAGGTTCAAAAGGCTTACATCTCTTAGAAAATTTTAAACTAAAAATAAATACTGCTCAATCAAAACATATTTGTACAGCTGATGGTACAAAAAAACAAGTAAAGGGTACTGTAGATTTACCAATATTTATCGGCAATGTTTGCCAAGTCATAAAAGCGTTAGTAGTTCCTTCTTTATCACAAAAATTCATTTTTGGTTGTGACTTTGCACAAAAATTTAGACTTAAAGCAGATTTTTATAATAATTCATGGAAAGTAGAGAGTGAATTTTGCAGGGCAAACATTCCTACACAATTAGAAGAAATTACAGATCTTAATTTAAACCTATGTAACTTAGATGAGCTTTCCTTTTCTCAAAGAGATAAAGCAGATAAAATGATAGATTCTTATAAGGAAATTGGTAGTGAAAAAGGTATAGGTCGAACAAACAAAATTACTATGACAATAGACACAGGAAAAGAACCACCATTTAGAAAAAGACCTTTTCCATTGTCTCCATACATGGCTAAAATTTTAAATCAACAGATAGACTCTGTTAGAGTTAGGAGTCATAGAACCAGCACGAAGTGCTTACTGTTCTCCCATCTTATTAACTAAAAAGAAAAATGGAGAGTATAGACTCTGTTTTGATGGTAGACCCCTGAACTCAATTACAAAATATGACTCATATCCAATGCCTAATATAGAAAGAATATTAAATTCACTTAGGGACGCTAAATACATTTCATCCATAGATCTACGCAAAGCTTTTTGGCAAATTCCATTAGACAAAACTTCTAGAGAAAAGACAGCATTTAGTGTCATAGGTCGTAGACAATTCCAATTTGTCACAGTCCCGTTTGGTTTATGTAATTCAGCACAAACACAACAGAGACTAGTAGATGCAATTTTTGGTCCAGAATTTGAGCCAAAAATTTTTTCGTATATTGATGATATAATAATAACAAGTTCTACTTTTGAAGAACATATTAAATTTTTGAATATAGTAAGGGATAAATTAAAAGATGCTAATTTGACAGTCAATCTAGAAAAATGCGAATTCTTTAAAACTTCTTTAAAATTCTTAGGGTATATAATAGGAGCAAATTCATTAAGGACAGATCCATCTAAAGTAGAATCAATGGTTAACTATCCAAGACCAAAAACTACTACAGAAATAAAACGTTTTATAGGACTATGTTCTTGGTACAGGCGCTTCACTAAAGATTTTTCCACACTTGTATCTCCTATAAATGATCTCTTAAAAGGTCATAAAAAGAAAAATCATCCTATTAATTGGACAAATGAGGCGGAAAACTCATTTGTAAAAATAAAAGAACTTTTAATATCAGCTCTTATTCTATATCAACCAGATTTCACACAAAAATTTAGAATTCAAACAGACGCTAGTTCAACAGGACTAGGTGTATTAACCCAAATTTTAGATGGAGAGGAACGCGTAATAGCATATGCTAGTAGATCTCTTACTCGCGCAGAAAGAAATTATGCAACAACAGAACGAGAATTGTTAGCTTTAATTTTTTCTTTTGAAAAATTTCGACATTTTATAGAAGGTACTAAATTTAACGTCATTACAGATCACTATAGTCTATTATGGTTAAACAACTTAAAAAACCCTTCAGGTAAACTTGCCAGATGGGCAGTTAAATTGAGAACTCATACTTTTGATCTTTTTCACCGAAAAGGCACTAATAATATAGTACCAGATGCACTCTCCAGAATACCTCACGAAGAGGAAAGTGAATGTGTAAGTGTGAATGATGAAATAAATTTCATAAATATTGACGTTGAGAGAATAGACCCTTGGTTTGATAATTTGCGTACAAAAATTTTAAAGGATCCGGATAATTATCCTCAGTGGAAAGTGGAAAACGATTTTGTTTACAAATTAATCCCATCCAAATTATCTATTAACACAAACCTCACGGAATGGAAAACTTTGGTACCGAAACCTCAGAGAAAAGAAGTAATATCTTCTAATCATGAGCCACCTTTGTTCTCACATTTTGGTTTTAGTAAAACCCTTAACAAAATTCAAGAACACTTTTATTGGCCGAAAATGCGCCAAGATGTACTTAAATTTGTACGTTCCTGTCAAGTATGTGGAGCACAAAAAATGCCTAACACCTCTAGGATGGGTGTAATGGATAAAGAGAAGGCAGTAAGTTGGCCATTTCAAATAATTGGTCTTGATTTCATAGGACCATTACCTTTAAGTAAAAACCGAAATCGGTGGATTTTAGTCATTTCAGATTGGTTTAGTAAATATACTTTACTATTCCCCATGCGTGATGCAAAGGCAACAAATGTTATAAAATGTTTAGAAGATGACATATTTTTAACATTTGGAGTACCACAGTTTATAATGTTTCTCAATTTACAGGTAAACTATTTAAAGATTTGTGTAAACAATACGATATTGAAAAAATTTGGTACAATGCAGTATATTCACCTCATTGTAATTTCGTAGAAAGGAATAACAGAACGATAGAAACTGCTATACGCTGTTATGTTGAAGAACACCGTGAATGGGATCAAGAATTGTTCAAAATTCGACAAGCTATAAACACAGCTAAGCATCAAATCACTGGTTATTCCCCAGCATTTTTAGTTTTTGGAAGACATGTTCCTATATCAGGAAATTTTTTTAGAGACCCAGCTTCTAGTAAGATAGAAGATTTTGAAATAATTCCAGGCGATAGAAATTCCTATGCCAAAAATTTGGAAGGTTTAAAGGACATTTTTGTAGATGTAAGGAGTAAACTCCACACTGCTTATGAGAAAAACTCAAAGCATTATAATTTGCGGAAACGCGACTTTTCGTTTAAAGAAAATGATAAAGTATGGCGACGTAATATGGTTTTATCAGATGCAGGAAAACGTTTCTCTGCAAAGTTAGCACCTAGATATATTTTATCTGTAGTTCGTAAAAAACTGTCAAACTTGGTCTATGACCTTACTAACTTAGATGGTACCCGGGTTGGTAATTGGCACATAAAGGATTTGAAACCTGCCTATGGATCTGAGGACAGCGAACCAGAGGTGACTGATTCTGATGATGACTAACTTTTTTTTAATTTTGGAAATTTTTGGTACGTTAAATGACTATATATTGTTCTAGTGAGAAAAACGCAACATTTTTTTTATGTCTCTAAAGTGGTAGTGTGTCTCTGAAATATCAATACTTGATAACAACATAATAATTTTTTGTTTTTAAAACTGAATGAGAAAAACGTTTTCATAATATGAAAATGTTTGTTCTATTCAATACTTTGAAAACGGAATGTATTAATCTATTTTCTTTTCTTTTTATGAAACAGCTAATAGCATTTTTTTTTCTAATCAAGTATAAAACAATTATAGAAGGCAGAATGATTGTCAGCCTCTACTTGTGGTACGACGCATGTCTATGTGCACTTAGATGCAGAGGCACCTTGAACTTTGAAGGTTTTTGGGATAAGGGGGGTACGACTTTGTGATGGGTGTACAATTATATTGCAATGGTCTTAACTAGCCACTGGTTAGTACGTCTCAAGGGACTTAAGGTACCGTAAATTGGTACGACTACCGCAATGTGCATCCTAGGGTCTAGATTACCACTAGTTGGTAGGACTTCATTGTCGAGACTGATAACCCTATAAACTTTAACTCTTAGACGTACGGTTTTGGTTTTGAAGGTGAGACCCGAGTACGGTCAAATTGTTACCACAACGGGAGAGTGAATGGTAAAACGAATGTGATAGAATGAATGTGGTATGTTTTGTTAATACTGTTTAATTAAAAAAAATTTTAAACATTATTTAATATTAATAAATTCACATTATTTTTGTTTATTACTATATACCTTAACCATTTATCTTTTCATCTTAACAATTTAACAGATAATAAGTACAATCTCATACACTAGAAGCTCATATATAGAATTGTAAATATAGTCATACCGTTGTAACATTCATTTTCATTTTTTTTGTTAATAGCAACTACCAAGCAATGGTCTAGCTTATTTGTCGTAGACTGGTGGTTATAACCATTATAGTTTTGCGAGACAAAACTTATTTTTTCTATGTACTTATACATATGTATACCCTTTTTTTTATGTCAATTGCTTAATTGCAAATTTATAGTGTCCTTGGGACCTATATTAAATTTCACTTCCTGGCTGTTTAAAAGCAAGTTTTTTTTTTATTTTATTTACGTTTAACAACACTATTGTTGTTGGGTAGTTTCTAGAAACTTCCTTGGAATTTATCCTAAAAATATAAGTGCAGATTATTTTTTGTTCTAAATATATTCGTTTTTGCCTAGTCTATGTGGGAAGGTAGGAATTATCCGTATGGGATTTGTTATGCAATTCCTAACCATTACCAATGTTTTCTTTATATTTGAATTAATTGTATTATATTACAACATAATGTTTGTATATCGTTATAAAACATAATGTTTCTTACATATATTAATTTAGTTTGGACTAATTCCAAATGTATTTTTTTTTGTTTACGATTTCAATAACTAACTTTATAATTTTTTCTTATCGTAAATTTCTTTAAGCTTTGCTTTAGTTTTGCGTAAATACTGTTTTGGCGAGATGTACCGATTTTGAACAACCCTCGATTTTGACTAGCCCCAAATTTGACAATTCCCAATATAGTCTTTCATTAGTGAACGTATGATACGCGGAGTTATCGATGCCAGAACAATATATTACCAATAAAACATTAATATATATGATTTATGTAGAAGTTATATATTATTATTAATATAATATTAGGTTTATTCGGACCATTAGGTTGCGATTCTCACAAGTTAAGAGTTAAGTAATTATATTTAGGATGTAAATATGTATAGTTTGGTTATAGTATCTGGATTGATTTTTGTTAAGTACTATGACTATGTACTGAATCCTTTGGTAGTTAGTAAGTTATTTTTTTTAGGTTCACTGTCCTATTATTAAGCTGTTTCTTACAGATTGATTCTGTCAAAATAGCCTTTTTCAGTCTATTTTTCCTTTAGAGGAGGGGTAGTGTAACGATTTAATTTTATGATAGCCATAATTATTTTTATTGAATAATTTATTTTAATTAAATAACTTGAGTACGCCACTGGTAAGACCAGAAAATTAAAATCAGTATTCTTTCTAAGTACCTCACTAAAAGTATGCAACACTAATATCACTCGTGTGTTAAATGTTGCCTGGGCATATCCAAATTATAATAAACTATTTTTATACTTCAATATCTATTAAGATTTAAGAACAAGCAGAGGCAATCTCTGGTCTCAGACTGTGATTCAATCTTATTAAAATGCAATTAAGAATTACGAGTGTAATTAACCACAGACTGATCGTACGACATCTATTGACAGGTGTTGGAAGCTAGGCGAGCCCTGCGCATTAAAACCCGGTTTTCGAAGAAGAAAAAAACGGTATCGATAAGGTTCGTTCTTTTTGGTGTTGGAATTGGAAAAAGGCACTTGGTTTTACACGTTAATTAATATTAAATGTAGATTCAGTGAAATTTTAATGTAGTTTAAAGTTTCCCTGCCAATTAACTTGAGTTGGGAATGGTGAATTTTAAATGGAAATAGGTGCTCGAGAATAGACAGTCTGTTGCAGAAAAAGCCGACAGACTTACACTATTTTTTTATGGCATGGACCGCCATTTCATAAGTTTCAACAAGGAAGTCCCTGTCTCAGGGGTAAGTTATAATAATAAAAAAACGTTTAATAAATTTCTTGGTCAATATTTTTGTCAAAAGAATATCATTAGTAAAAACAAGCTAGATATTCATAGGATGTCTCATTCTAGACTTCCTGTGGGATAGACCTCACTTCCTGTGAGTTAGACTCAATTTGCCTTGGTAGTCTTCTCCTTTTACGTGGTAGCACATGCGTTCCAGTAACTGCTCCTGGCGATAGTTTCACGTTTACTTTAGCTTCAGGACCGAAGAACCTACCTGCCGTAGATTTGGCAGCAGTGGAGCTTGGACCTCAACACTGATCCTTCTGGGTCTGAGAAGAACCTAGGGTGGTGGAACTGATGTTTCAGGTATCACAAACCTTTTATATATTTTAATTCAGTGATTTATTTTTTTTTAATTCGACGTTTTTCGAAAAAGCCTTGGACTTCATCATGTGGGGAAAATATATTATAAAGACATTACTTCTATTATTAGTATAACCCTGCCATGACTAGGTAAAAACAAATAAATTTAATTATGGCTATTAAACCCTATTCTTTACTTAATCTTTAACTATAGGTAGAAACAATTAAGTTCGATAACAATTTTTTTTTTAATTCTATTCTGTACATAATTTTTTTTGTAACATCAAAACCAGTTGTTTTATGTATGCGTATGAAACATCAGGAGTATGTAGTCCTGATCACTATAAGGTTATAACTACTTCAATATAATGAGGTGCTAATCTATTAAATATATGTATATATAATAAACACGACAGTGAGCATATTCTAGTGTTTTATTCATGGCTGGGGATGGTTGTTAAATAGTAATAAAATTAACACTATAGAAAAATACTTTCTCATAAACAAGTCTATTTGATACTCTGAAAGAGGCTAACTACTTACCCACTACCTACAGCGAGTGTTCCCGACTTCGAGCCACTGACGCATGATTACCAGGTAGGTATAATCTCATCAAGTAAATTTAACTTATCTCTATGGATTATGACACTATTCATTTACTTGTTTTGTTAAGATTTAAAGGTTAACGATTTGTGTTTTGTTGTAGTTTTGATAACTTGAATGTACTTGCATTTTGTTAAAACACAATTACAAATGTTTAATACAATAAAAGCAAGTTTCTTTTAACAGTTATTGCATATTTTAACAATTTTAACCAAAAATATCAGTGTTTCGAAACTACCCCTATAACTGGCTGATTGTGCCCCTATAGAGCAGACATGTTATAACTAAATATTTTTTGTAAAACATTATTGAAACATTAGCTATGTAAAATAGCTATGTAAAGGACGTGTCAATTGTCAATGATCCTTTATTAAAGCCTAAAATCATCTGGAACATTTGCTTCAGTCTCCCCTATAGAGTAAATTTAAAAATTAAATATATGGAAGTTTTTGTTTAGGAAGATAATGCATCTTTTACCACAATAATGATAAGATCACTGCTGTCAGTTAAAAAAAAGTACTGGAGTATAAGAAACCAACAAGGCCTATGCACCTCCCCTCCTCCTAGAAAGTTTGTCTCGTTACGCCACTGATGTAGTCATTTTACATTTAAGCTCGTGTGTGCGGTATTAAACGAAAAAAGTAGGTAACGATTAGACTACAGTGTGTTGAAATCAAATGTCTTCTCAATCATCTTCAATCTAAAAACATATAACTCGAATATCAAATCGGTTCTGCTATATGGGAGTGAAAAAATAAGACAGTTACAGGTTTTCGTAACCTGTGCCTTAAAAATTAGATATATTACGTATCTTTTGGCTTAATACCATAAAAAAAGAAGTATTGTATGAAAGAATGTAAAATTTGTTATGAAAGAATCCAATGAAAACTATGGAAGCCCAATATTCCTACAAGGAATGGTGACACTCTCAATTTGAATAAGAACTCCTATGGAATCTCTTCAAAACAACTGGTAATTCTCGAACAAAACATAATTTTCTGCGTCTATTTTGCATTTCAAGAAAATAAATACTTTCCAATGATGTCGAAAAATGCTTGTTTCAATATAAGTTTTTTCTAATATCATTTGTTTAGAGAAGTACAAAATCATGAGTATTTTTAACACAGGTTTGTGGTACTGCTGCTTTTTGAATTTGTAATGGTGTCAGTTTTCCAAATCCTCTGGAATCTGCAAAAAAATAGTAGTGTTAAAATAGTAGTATTAAAAGTAGTATTCTCAAAAAAGTGTTATTTACAACTAATAATATTAACTCAAACGTGGTTTCTTTTTTAGAATAAACGGAGAGGCCCATTTATGTCCTAATGGATGCGCTTTAATATTGCAATAGCTTAGTTATAAAAACACAGTTTAATAACATTAAAGCAATAAATTACTTAAAGATATACACCGTGTCCCACGTAAGGCGGGCATTACAACTTTATGGAGAATAAATTAATTTGTATTTTCGCCATTTTCTGAGTATACATAATCGAATATGCTCTTTTGAATTAAAATAAAATGAACTCTGTGCAACTTCCGGTTATACCGGAAGTGACCACTAACTTCGTTATTTTAAAGGGAATACCCCATATTTTTTTTTAATTTTAGATTCAGCATGAAATTCTGTAAACAACGATACCCCATTTGCCTATTCTAGTAATAGCGGATTTGGCGTTATTTAGTTTTTTTCTACATTTTTAGTCGCCGGTAGACATTCTCTTAAAGTCGTCTATCTCAGGTACTATATCTATCAGATACTTAAAATTTTAACCAGAGGTAGTAGATGGGATGTACTTCTTGAGAATATTTAGTTATTCATTATTTGTTGTACGGGGAGTTTGCAAATTATTTTTAAAAATGAAATTTTTTAAACATAAAAAACTTTTTTATTTTAAAGGGAACACCCTATATATTTTTTATATTTAGGATTCAGCATGAAATTCTGTAAACCATGATACCATATTTGCCTATTCTAATTATAGCGGATTTGGCGTTATTCATTTTTTTTTTTTTAATTTTTAGTCGTCGCGCCGGTAGGCATTTTCTTAAAGTCGACTGTCTCAGGTACTATTTCTGTTGGATACTTGAAATTTTAGCCAGAAGTAGTAGATGGGATGTACTTTTAAAAACATTTACAGTTTTCTGCAACAAAATATGTCGTTTAAAAAGTTTAAATTTTTTTAATGATAAGGTACATACTAACTAAAAACAATTTTTATTAAAAGCACATGGTTTAAAAAAATCATTTTATCAAATGTTCAAAATGCCCCCCGTTAGCTTCTAAACATTTTAACAATCTTTTTTCAACATGATTAGTTGTTGCTTTACGAATCATTTCACCATCTAACTCGTTAAAGGCATTCCGAACTCTTTGCTCTAATTCTTCTTTAGTATTAATTTGGGTAGAGTACACTAAATTTTTAATATGACCCCATAAAAAAAATTAACAGGAGTTAGATCTGGCGATCTTGCAGGCCAAAGCCAAGGACCATTTGGACCTATCCATCGGTCTTCAAAGAGTGCTGTAATTTCTAGATTTACATAGTATGTTGAATGTGCTGGGGCACCATCCAAATGGTACCAAAAATTATTATTTGGTAGCTGGTTTAAAATGTCGGCAACTACTTCTCTAAGAATTCTAATGTATCTTTCTGAGGTCAGTCTTTCATTATAAATGTAATAAAAAGCTCTTCCAAAACCGATCACTGCAAACACATTAAAACTAAATTCGTACTGAAATTGTGCTTCACGATAAAAATGTGGATTTTCGTTTGCCCAGAAATGACATTGCTTGCGATTGATGATCCCTTTACGTGTAAATTTCGACTCGTCTGACCACAAAATTTTGTTTAAAATCTCGGGATCTTCTGGAATTCGTACCAATAACCATTCGCATAATTCAGTTCGTCTTATTTGATCACCATCTCGCAACTCATGAACTTTTCTTTGTGCATAGGGATGCCATTTATTTAGTGCTAAAATTCGTTGTATTGACCCTCGACTAATATTTAAATTATCTTGAGCCATTCTAATGGAGGCGTGAGGATACGCAGTAAAATACCCTAATACGTTAATTACATTAACTTCTTCATGTCGGACATAAAGTTGACGGTTTCTTCCCGGGTTTTGTTTAAAATTATTCAAAAAGTTAGCTTCGATTCTATCAAATTTCTGTCTGTTCATTGGTGGTAAATGAGGGTATCGTTCATTAAACATGCGGCAGGTTCTACTTTTGATTCGATTACATTCTCCATGAATGTAAAATAAATTAAGAATATCTTGGTTGGTATATTCTTCAATATTTTCCATATTTTCCATATTTTGAACGCAAAAAATACACAACTTAAATACATAGAAATATGACAATTCAGTTTGTTGACAGATTGTTGTTTAGCATATTTCCACGGCATACTAAGATAAAAAATTAAAATGTAAAACTATACTATATTATGTATTGCGTAAAATTTAAATTTAAATTTTCTTAAAATTGGCGAGAGATAATTATAGGGAATTAATAGTGCAAATGAAGATCAATGAAGAATAATTTTCTGAACAAAATGAAATAAAAATATACAGGATTTTCAATTTAAAATAAAAAAATTTTTCATATTTAAAATATTTATTTTTTAAAATAATTTCCAAACACACAGTCGAACAAACGATGTACAAGTAAATTTAAAAAAGCAAATGTCTGCCGGCATATAAAAGTTTATAAAAAACTGAATAACGCCAAATACACTATAATTAGAATAGGCGAATGGGATATCATTGTTTACAGAATTTCATGCTAAATCTAAAATTTAAAAAATATATAGGGTGTTCAATTTAAAATAAAAAAGTTTTTTATGTTTAAAAAATTTCATTTTTAAAAATAATTTGCAAACACCCCGTACAACAAATAATGAATAACTAAATATTCTCAAGAAGTACATCCCATCTACTACCTCTGGTTAAAATTTTAGATAGACGACTTTAAGAAAATGTCTACCGGCGACTAAAAATGTAGAAAAAAAATTGAATAACGCCAAATCCGCTATAACTAGAATATGCAAATGGGGTATCGTTGTTTACAGAATTTCATGCTGAATCTAAAAT
The DNA here is from genome assembly GCA_927349885.1 of Psylliodes chrysocephalus. Classification (NCBI taxonomy): domain Eukaryota; kingdom Metazoa; phylum Arthropoda; class Insecta; order Coleoptera; family Chrysomelidae; genus Psylliodes; species Psylliodes chrysocephalus. Next base: position 4,357,629 of record OV651833.1, read on the forward strand.
TAAAAAAAATATGGGGTATTCCCTTTAAAATAACGAAGTTAGTGGTCACTTCCGGTATAACCGGAAGTTGCACAGAGTTCATTTTATTTTAATTCAAAAGAGCATATTCGATTATGTATACTCAGAAAATGGCGAAAATACAAATTAATTTATTCTCCATAAAGTTGTAATGCCCGCCTTACGTGGGACACGGTGTATAGTCTCATCATACTATAGACAAATTAGACAATAATAAGGCTACAAAAAGCTGTGAAACCTATTATACTAAGTACTTGTACTATCTCCTTTAAACCACACATTGGCTTATAAAATTTTAGTCAAAAATCGCACGAATAGAGCTCCTCTACGCATCTTTTAAAAACGTTTTAATTATATTTTAAAAAAATCCGTTGAATTAATTATTAGTAAATAAGTCTTACACGTGTCAGGAAGAAAGTTGTAAATTTTACTCAATAGAAAGATAAAATGTCTATAAGACTTAAAGGGTTTAAAAATGAACCCCAAGCCGTTTTGGTGTGCGTTGCCAATACACTAAAAGTTTAATTGTATCAAAAATAAACGCGTCAAATTTCGTCTGAAGAAAAACGCATCAGACTTCAAAATTATAACGATTTAGCCCTTAAAGCATTTATTTACTAAAATTTACAAAATAATATTCGCTTACGAAACCCAGACAGATTAGAACATACAATAGGATTTGTAGTCGAAGAAGAAAATTTTCTCTATAGTTCACAAAAAGGTAATTTTTTCAGATTCCCAAAATTATAGACCTGTAAATGGCAGAAATAACTATGAAACCTCAGCAAAGGCAACCACCGCAACCATTACAAAAACAATTGTATTCTAATAATTTTAACAGATTTCATTCAAACTATAATAATTTTCCAAAACCATATATTCAGAATTTCCAAAATTAACATTTTTAGACTCGAAATTTTCAGAATTAAAATCAATTCGTTCAGATACCCCAGTTTAACCAATTATATAATTTTAATAGGTAATCAAAATTTTAATCGAAATTCAAATAATTTCAAAAATTAAAATTTTGGTCAATATTCACGGGTGTGAAGTTATCCACATTCACAAATGTACACTGAGAAAAATATAGGTCTATCGTAATATATAACTTGGTTCAAATGACATGTAGACACGCTTTTCGTTTGCAGATTTCAATTAGGGAAGTTTCAATACATAACAAGCATACCCGTAATTTACTTTTGCTCCGTCTGAGGTGGTGCAATTGGGGTAAAATTAAAAAAAAACATAGAAGTCACAAATGGCAGTGTACATCTTCCTGCTTGGGGTATGTTATGTAGGTTTCTCTTTTCTTCATGCCTGATACCATGCTGAAGTTTGTCCAGCCGTCTGAGGGGTGTAATTTGGGAGTAAAATTAAACAAAAAATCTTTTAAGGAACAAATGGCTTTGTATACCTTTCTGCTTGCGATATGTTATGTAGTTTAACCTTTTCTTCATCCCTGACACCATGCTTGAGTTTTTCAAGCTGTCTAAGAGGTGCAATTGGGGGTGAAATTTAAAAAAAATCATAGAGGCAACAAATAATGGAAGAAGCACTTATCACTTTCTTACAGGATGAGGTCCAATCATACCGCTCGACTACCAGTAAGGCAACACTTCGTCCATTTGTAATATATTACAAAGATGAAAACGATGAAATGAAGCATTTGAATTATGTTTACATTTCAAATTGCTTAATCCATAATACAATAGCTTTTCATTTGTTTTTAAAGGATTTAATACCTGAGCTAAAAAATTAAATCAAGAACCTTACAAAAATTTTCTATTTTTCTGATGGGTGCGCAACTCAATATAAAAATTAAAAAAAATTACTAATCTGTGTTATCATGAGGAAGCATTTGGAGTAATGGTTGAATGCCACTTTTTTGCTACGTCCCACGGCAAGAGTGCTTGCGACGGGCAGTTTTTTGCATCCAAATGGGCCAACTAATTCATTTTCCTACTCTAAGCCTAAAGCAGATCTACTGACAATAAAGAAAAACATTATATTAAAGAAAGTTCAGCCTCCTACTGCTACTGGCTGGACATATATTTTAACTAGGAAAGAAATGATTGAATCTTCAAACATTTTGGAAAAAAAATTGAAACCAAAAACTATTTGTAAATTTTTTTCGTAATAATATAAGTATATTTCTTGTAAAACTTAGTCTTAAGAAAATTACAAAAATAAGGCCAAAAATGTTCATAATTTTCACTTTTTAATTAGATTTTCACATGTTTTCTTGTTTTTATTTTATTTTTTTGTTTTTTTTTATACTGAACCCATGATTTCTTCATTTTGAAATTTTGCACATATTTTGCCAAGGCATTGAAAACCATTTTTTTTTTCAAAAAAATCAAAGTGACCTAAAAAAATAAAAAAAAAAATTTATAATTTAAAAAAAACAGATGAAAATAAAATAGGTCATGTTACACATCGTTGGAAGGGTGTTTGAATTACCTTTACAACGAGCTATATCTTATTGATCTACGATAAGTAGTTCTCAAGATGTTAATTTTTGTGAAGTTGTGTTGGACTAAAATTGATAAATTTTTCGATTTTAGAAAATAAAAAAAACTACTGATCAGAAAAAAATATATTTTGGATTTTTCATCCCACCCATACAATAATAATGATAAATAATAATACTTTATTGCTTCCAAAACATTTAAGTCTACAGCAAGGGTTTAGGTTTTACAAAGTATATAAATTTATAAACCTATATAATAGTAGAAAAACAAAACATAATATATAAGTATAACTAAATAACTAAATCATTTTCCAACTAATAATGCGAAAATCCTCTCACTCATTAAAAACTTTCTAGAATACAGATGGATAACAATGATTTATTCACAATATAAAAATCAAATAACAACAAAAAGAATCCGTAACGAAATGGTATTACCACAAAGTCCGATTATAAAAAATAAATCGGTTAAACTATTCATTTAAAATAAATGCCCTAGTTTTAATATATTCCATATGTAACTCGCTATTATTTTGGCATTGTCAGTTGTCAACTTGTCCAGAGCAGAAATTAATGAATCTTATGTCCCATAAAAAATGAAATTGTGGTTTCATAATTAAAAAGCAAGTGGTTAAGAGTTTCATATTCATTCATGTTACATACAGTCCATAATTCATCAGGACTAATAGCTGCCGTTTAGTCTAAAATAAAGTTTAAAACCGTTAGACATTCGAAGTTGAGCAATACTGCGTGTGACCTGGATTGAAAACCTAAGCAAAAAGTAGGATTTTACATCTCTAGTCATATCAAAACCAGTATACAATGACATAAAAGTGCAACGCTGAGCTTTGTCAATATCTGCTTCTAGTAACTTGTTATAGTAACATTTTAATAACATCTTCTTGTTTGACTTCAGAGTAACCGTATCTAAATTTTCCCATATATTTAAACCTTAAGTTAATTCGAAAAAGTTACGTAGTTGGCCAGCCCAATTAAAACGTACATCAGAGCAATTTGTTAATTTTTTTTAAGCGATCAAAACAAAGTTTAGGGTAACGATTATTATTATTCAATGCTAGTATTTTGTATAACCAGTTCAGAGCGAATTTAAAGATATTATAGGATAACTTTACTCTGCCTGCCTCTAATCTGATTATGTAATCAGGAGTATTCGTTGGTAGTAAAAGAACCCTTTTTAAAAAGTTTAATTGAACTTTCTCAAGCAGCTCCACGTATCTTAAGCCCCATGCTGCAAACATTACACTAAGGGCCAAAGACTCAAAAAGCTTAATTCTAGGATGCCATGTAGGGGAGAAGTGCCTTGAAAGGGACAGGTACTGAAAGGGACACGGCTAATTACAGATCTCTTGGGTGGGCATAAGTAATTGCGAAAACTCATAATAGATGGCAGCAAAGGATCTAACATCAGTGTTCTGGAGATTTCTATGGAATGTTTTTAGTTTGCCAGTGCACGTGGTTTAATGTGCTTATATTAGTAAAAAGTAAAATTTTGCATTGTGATATTTTTATCAATATCTAGTGATATAACCAAAATCTTGAAGAGACATTTTATTGTAAAGACTATTGGGTATACGAATATACATTTCTGGGCTTAATTCTCAAAAATGGCAGGTGGGTGTTTTTTTATAAACCCTAAACTTTAAAATTTACGAGAAGTAATGAAAGGGACACTAAAGAAAAGTATGAAAGGGACGGTGTCCCTTTCATTACTTGTCAATTTTAATTCTATTTTTTGAAACTACGTTTTTTTACATCGCAAGTGTGGGTCTTCTCTTTTAACCGCCAATATCCTAGAACTATTTGTTATTCATTCTTTTCAGAAAACGTTCCAAAATCTGAAAAAAAGAAAAAAATATCCGAAAAACTGCACAAGAAATCGAAAATGCTGTTATTGAGGTGATCTTCTCACAATCAATCAGTTCGTTCCATTGCTAAGTCAACTGGAATAGCAAAGTCAATGTTGGCTCGGTTGGTAAAAAGGCACGAGAAAGTGAAGGAGAATTTTCATATCGACCCAATATTGGCAACAGAAAATTCTTTACAGAGCATGAAGAACAGCTATTGGAAGAATATATAAAAAGGCATCCAAAATGGCATATGGACTCACTCGATCCCAGGTTCGTGGACTCGCATTCCAATATGCAAATAAACTTAAGAAGTCTTTTCCAAATAGCTGGACTCAGCATCAAATGGCAGGTGCAGATTGGTATAATGGATTTGTAAGAAGGCATTCCAGACTTTCATTACGCAAGCCAGAAAAAACAAGTTTAGCTAGAAGCACTGCATTTAATAAACACACCGTAGAAATGTTTTACAACAACCTGAAACGTGTTCTTGAGAAGTACAAGTTTTCTGCTGACAACATTTACAATGCAGATGAAACAGGTCTTTTAACTGTAACTGATCAGCCAAAAATACTTGCGCAAAAAGGTGCAAAACAAGTGGCTCAAGTATGCTCCCAAGAAAGAGGTCAGCTAGTAACAATGTTAACATTTATTTCGGCAACAGGAAATACGATCCCTCCTGCGTTCATTTTCCCACGAGTCCATTATAAAGATTTTATACTCGAAGAGGGTCCAGTTGGAAGTCTTGGACTAGCCTTTTCTTCAGGATGGATGGATACAAATAATTTTATTTCTGCATTAAAGCATTTTATTAAACATGCAAAACCCACAAAGGAAAATCCAGTTTTATTGATTATGGATAACCATGAGACGCATGTTAGTATTGATGTTATAATCATGGCAAAGGATAACAATGTAGTAATATTAACTCTACCACCCCACTACAGCCATAAGCTCCAGCCTTTAGATGTGGCAGTTCTAGGACCATTCAAAACTTTTTTCAAGTGTGCACTGAATGACTGGATGATCAATAATCCAGGAAAAACAGCAACAATCTACACTCTTCCCAAACTAGCAAAATCAGCTTATGAAAAAGCCTACACCATTAAAAATATTACTGCTGGATTCCGTAAAGCCGGAATATTTCCATTTGATTCAAATGCATACACAGATGACGATTTTGTATCTGCTTCAGTAACAGATCGTCCTTTTTGTGAAACCAATGCTCCATCAACATCTGGTGTTCAATATCCTGAAATAGCACAAGGTTCTCAAACAGAAATAATACCTTGTGAGGAAAATCGACAACCTGTGGCACTTTCTTGTCAACAAATAAATATTGTAACTCCAGAAACAGTCCGACCTTTTGCAAAGGCAGAGCCTCGAAAAAATAATTACTTCAGGCATGCTGTAGGTCGTGTTCTGGATGTAATGGAAGAAGATGAGTTTAGGATAAAATTTATGAAAAAGTCTACCAAGACAGATACCTTTAAATATCCAGTTGATGATGATATAAGCGAAGTGAACAAAATTGATATTGTTATGGTTCTACCGGAACCTCAAAGAATGGAAGGTTCCAAGCGGGTTAACGAGTTTTTTAAGTTCCCTGTCGATCTGTCTAATGTAGCAGGAATTATATGATGTAAAAGTTTTTTTAAAAGAATTTTAATAAAGTTTTTTCTACTTTCAGTGGTTTTTTTATTGTCTATTTCTCGATAACACACTTGCATCCAGAAATGAGTTATTTAATTCATAAGAGTACTTAAATATCGCCTTCAGATGCTTATAAGCTCACGTCCGTTACCTAATTTCGGTGTGTCCCTTTCAGTACATGTTCTGTCCCTTTCAATACATTCAAATAGCATGAAAGGGACAATATCACACTCAATCAAAAAGTGAAATTACACCAATACCAATTAAAATTAGAAAACCTTGTTATCACTAATAACATCATAAATGTTTGGGTATAATCCTATTAAAAAATTGTTTAAAAAATATCAGTCCCTTGAAATATTTTTACATTTTTCTTAAAAATGTCCCTTTCAAGCCTCTTTTACCCTACCAATTCTTGCTTTGGACATAATGGGGATGACTGCTCCAACAGCTTGTTTTGCTTTATTTGACGTATGAATGGCCATCTGATTAAAAAGGGAGGAAGATGTAAACGTTACTCCAAGGTAAACACAACTCATTATTAAAATAAAAGGAATATTTTGGCTTCTAGAACCCACCCTTAGAAAATTGCATAATTTTTGTTTTAGAGGTATTAACTGTTAAATAATTCAATGGAGTGTATTGCTCTAATATTTTAAGTTTTTTGGATACATTTACCTCGGAATGTGCAAACGAACTAGATCGTCAGCGTAAAGTAATGCCAAAATATCATTTCTATCGTCAATGTTAACACCTTGAGCACCCTTTTCGTAAAAAAAAGATTCTGTCTGCTATAAATAATGCAAAAAGTAGTGGACTCAAAGGCTCGCCTTGGAGGACACCCGTATTTATATCAAATGTTTTAGTAATACCATTATTGCATTTTACTCGAACTGTAACATTTAAGTATACATTTTTAATTACATGAAGAATTTTAGAAGATACTTCAAAGTTGAATAGTTTCGACCACAGTAAAAAAGGTGATTAATTGAATCGAAAATCAACAAATATAGCAAAAAGTTTTCTTTTTCGAAGCCTGATGTGCAGATATATCAGAGAGCTCAAGGTGAAGACATTGTCCCACCCATATAGGATAATCAGTGTACCAAATTTTATCAACTCGTACATGAGTACATGGTAAAAAGAAAATCCAACAGATGGCCGTTTGCATTTCTCATGAATGGAATAGACTGGGGCTTCCTCTATAGTATGGACCAAAACCTATCCAAAATGGAATGAAAATAAAAAGTACAAAAGACAACCGTTTATAACTGAGGTGGCACAGTTTAGAAAAACCGTATATTCTTAAACGAAAAACCCAAAACCCCAACAAGTCGGTCAAAGGGGCTATGGACCATGTGCTAAATGAACAAGAATTCCGGGCCTGCAAAGAAGTGGAGATCTAATAAATTAAATTAAATGCTTATTTACATTTTTTGAAGTTAAAAGTATACGAGTTATTTATTCTCCATAATATCCGTTTGTGTTATAAACTTTAGGTATCCGGACTAGGGTTAACTAAATGTTTAAAAAAGGAGCAAAAATCGTACACGATTCAGAGTTTATTAAATGTTTCGAAACCTGCAAAAATTTGTTAATTAACGAGCCAATTTTACAATACCCTGACTTCTCAAAAAGCTTCAATTTAACCACAGATGCAAGCAATGTCGCTCTGAGGACTGTTCTCCCGCAAGAACTTTCATATGCATCTTGTAGTTTAAATGACACAGATCAAAATTATTGTTATTGAAAATGAACTTTTATTCATTGTGTGGGCCACTAAATATTTTAGTACTTTACAAATACAGTCTTTTATAATTCTTGCACCTTAATTTATAGTTTTTTCTTGTAGTTCTTGGGTTTTTAGGTGCTTGTAGATAAAATAAAAATCGTGTGTGGTTATAGCTTTCGGCACTGATCAGTAATTTTTATTAAGTAATTTATGTCCTTTTAAATAAAACATTGTTTTTTTTATTTGAGATTTAACATACGAATTCTTTGGTACAGAATTGGGGTGTGCCATTTTTTTGTTATTTTTTTCTCATATAGTCCTAGTCATGTTCGTAGTTATATTTTTATTTATTGTTGGTTTTCTGTTAATCCGTTTTAGTGTATGGGTGCTGTACTACTTTTTTTTCGGGCCTTCATAGAGGTCCGGGTATCAATAATTACAAAATTATTATAAATGAAGTGTTTTTCTTTTTGATTTGATCTACAAGCTCCTAAAAACCCAAGAACTACAAGAAAAAACTAAATATTTTTGTCTGTATCTGTACGGCCGATTCTTTGATATTATAACAGACCATAAACCACTTAAGTGGCTCTTCTCCTTAAAAGAAGAAAACACAACATTTACTTGCTGGAAATTTAAATTATTAGGGGAAAAAGACTCCGGTCGATAGCCCTCTAAAAGTATCCCCAATAAAGTTTTTTCTTTTTCTAAAATTATCATAATTCACATATAACATAAATTACAAAAAAGGTAGCCTAATTTCAAACGCCGACGTCTTATCTAGAATTGAACTGCATACTAAAGAAACAGACCCATTTTGGCAACAAATAGAAGATATATTAAAATATGCTGAAAATTACAACGAACAAAACTCAGATCTCTAAGTACTAATCAAAATGACATATACCGAGAACATTCCTATATTTGAAAAGTCCTTAAAAAATAATACACTAAAAATAAATAACGACATACCATACCAGTTCAAGTTGACTCAGATACTCACACTGAGACAGCAAACCAAATTGAAACATTACTAAATCATCAGAGTAAAAATATTGAAAACAATAACGACAGTGACGGGAATACTATACATTCTAATTTAGCTCATAACTCAACCTTTGAAATACACCTAATAAAGACAGCCGTAAACTATAGACCAAACCAAATAATTATCAGTCACGTACTACATTCATCAGCTACCTTAAAAATAAAAATTCTTTTCGAAAAGAAAAAACGAATTAGTGCCCAAATTTCAAAGAATAATCTTGAATCAGATGTCATTAATCTCAAAAAAAATTACGTTAATCCAGACGACAAAATTATTTTAAAAATCTTCCATCAAATTTAAAAGATGTACCCAAAAATTATTAATTCTTATATATAGATACATTTACTCTCGAAGGTAATAAATTTTTGACAATCATTAATAGTTTTTAAAAATATGCGCAAGCTAGCACCTAAAAAGTCTTTGTAGCACCGAAATCGTTAACAATCTTATAACATTCTTCTCTCAACAAATAAACACTGATAATGGTACTGAATTTAAAAACACCGTAATTACGGAACTTCTCAACCTACATAAAATTAAAATACATTTTTGTTGTCCTTAAAAGAAAGACTACATTCGACAATTATAGAACATATACGGTTACTTAATACTAAAGGCTCTCTTAAAACACCAATTTTTTTAAATATGCTTTATGCAATTATGGCATATACTTTATACATTCTACAACCAAGCATTAACCTATAGACATAATTAACGGACATATGAATGCAGATGATCTTTTTAACTATTAATGACTACATAAATGACCACAAAGAAAGAACAAAACTACTATATTCAAAAATAAATGATGATCTGTTAAAAGAAAAACAAAATCGTATTCAAAAAATTAATAAAACTGGTGACGACCCCGACATTTTTATCAAAACCAGAAAACATATGTTAAAAAGCATATAAGGCAGAAATAAGCCAACAAATTCGATAAATCTACTGAAATAAAAAAGATTAATCCAAAAAAAATCACATGCGCAATCTCAAACGACCTTTACAAAAAACTTACGAATTCCCTAATTAAAACAGATATATCGTTTTCAAAGTTAACAGTTATGCATCATAGTATAATAAGAACTGAAGCTATTTACGAGCTAAAAGCACTTCCAAAAAAAAATTAAAGATAGGTAAATTACCTATAGAAATAAATCCACACAATATTCTTATATTTAAAAAATCTGATGTGTCCACAGAGAAAAAAATTATCATCTATATTCAAGAAAAGCTTTACACGGAAGATTATATTTGTTTGAAATAAAGCAGTTTGCTTCAAATAATATTTCTGGATACAATAAGAAAATAAATGTTGAGTGAAGTGTAGGCAAAATCTTGTATTTTAAGATTTATAGTAATTAATCTGAGAATAAATTATTTCATTCGAGTCTAGAATTGTTAATTAACCCAAGAAAGCTTTTACGTTTATTGTAAGTATGATATGCTCTTAAAACCGACTATCACGTACTTGATTTAATGTTATAAAAGGATTTAAATTTTAGAACAAGAATTAAACAATTCGAATCAAAAACCTACCTATGTACTTTACAAAAGATTAGCGAGTACAAATTCACTGCACGGTGTTGCCAGCTGAAACTTATTTTAAAATGGAACCACTGCACTGATACAGTACATATATGACTGGCACATATTGAGATGTGATACTAATTATTCGGAAGTCAGAGACACAACGCATTTATAGAGAGTTGCCAGATTCATCCTATTGTCCATTTTCTAACAAGTTTGCGTCGTATCGTTAGGGTTGCGTTCTACTTTTTGTTGAAATTCTTTGTGATTCAATTAATAAGTGTATGAATAAATTGAATTGAAATGGAAGATTTGTTAGATGGATGGGGCCTCAGCAACCTGATACCAATATTTAAATGTAAGTATATTTAGTTCACTTCTTGTTAGGTGTTATATTATATATAAGTAAACTTATAATCATAAGAATATGAAACAAACTGCAATAGAAGTAAAAAAAATTTATGAGGTTGGTTGACGACTTTTTGGAAAGACGACTTCTGCCTTGCTAAGACAAGAGGTCGTATCTACGAAAATTCCGATTTCAAGATTCTTACAAATTTATTAAGCTTACATTTTATTTTATTATGACACAAAATAATAAAGCCCTAGATGAATTAGAAAATATTTACTATAATTATAAGAAAAGGTTAGTAAAATATGCAAACTTATTTGGGAAGTCTCAAAGGACGTAATTATTAAGGCTGGTAACCGTGACCGGTTAAACGGTTCTGTAGGACCAAAAAACCGTTAAAGAACGTAACCGGTTTAACCGCAACCGATTTAAGTGCAACCGGTGTAACTCTAATCGAACCGGTTAAACTTGTCACTTGTTGAGCCGTAACTGGTTTAACCGTACCCGAAACCGGTTTTAGCGAGACCGTGAACGTAAAAGAACAAGTATAGTTTGAGCTCTTAGTAGGGATGCAAATATTTTTTAAAACGTCGATACTGACATCGAATGATATATCAAAAACAAAGTATCGATGGTATTAAAATGACCGAAGTGAAAAAAATATTTATAAACATCGATGTTTTTAAAACATTACATTTAAAAGTAAGTAAAACAAAATATATTTATTTTATAAAAAAAAACAAATATAAACATTCCAAATGTAATAATAAAACAAAGCAAAACTATGAAAATTATTATTTTTAATAAATATTTACATCACAGTTATCCAAAATATGCTTCAAATCAAACTTTTTCATTGACTATTAGAGGGCGCATTTGTGCGATAAAAATTTATGTTTTTTTTTTATTGTGACCGATTTAAATAAAGATACATAATGCTGAAAAATGGAAAATATCGAATAAAACATCGATGTCGATGTTCCAATTAATTATAATTTATTTTTGAATTTTTTTTTTACTTGAATATAATTTGTTTTTGTTTTTAGTTTTACCTACTTACCCACTCAGTGGGAAGTGAGTGACTGTGTACTTTTTTAAATTTTAAATAAAGTTTAGCAAAAGTAAAATTGGTAGTATTTCTATTATTCTAATTTAATTTTTATTTAGTGAGTGTCTATTTTAAAAAATCAATCATGCACTGCCTGGTTGTCACGGGTAAGGAAAGGTAAAATAGTTAGTAAAGTGACCCCATTTCTATTGAAAACAAATGATTTGGTGGATGTGTTTTGCCACGATTAAGCCGGTTATGGTTACAGGTAAACTAGTAACGGATAAACCAGTGACGGGTTTAACTGGTCTAACCGGTCCGGTTCGACTGACTCGGTTTGATCGGACCGGTTTACCGGATAATCGGACCGGTTAACCAGATAATATGACAAGTTAACCGGATAATCTGACCGGTTATAATAATAGTAAAAATCCGGTTTAAACTGAAACCGGTCAAAATCAGTCAAACCGGTTAACCGTTTATCAGGTCAGGAAGTGACAGCCTTAGTAATTATCTACAAATTATTCATTTTGTAGATATGATCTCTTATCTCAGCAGGACAAACTTTTATGTTGCATTTAGATTTTGTAGTTATAAAATTTATTTTTTTTAATTATAGATGGGACACCTCAGAGGACAAAGGAATTCGGTACATTTACTAAAAACAATGTAAAAAATGTTTTTCGGTGGATAGGTACCAGTGAGAACCCTATTAAAAAGCAAGAACAGCCTGTTCTTATTTCAAGATTATTAATTTCTTCAATGAAACTATCCTATAATTCATCTAAAATCAATATATTTATGTCAACGCCAATATTAACATTTCTTGGAACAGTACATATTATTATTGTAACAAATTTAGTTGTATTGAATTTAAGAACAAGGTATTATTGAATATAAATAAAGTATATTTTAAAAAGTGTAAGACTATTTCATTTAAGATATGTACATATTAAATACTGCAATTGAGCAATATATACTCTTCATTTAATTAGAGTTGATTTTAATCTTGAAGCAAGGCTTAGTAACTATTGTTAAACAAGTATTACTAGAAGTACAAATCAAAACGAGTTTTACCTGCGGATATGCAAACACAACAAAGCATTGAAATAAGACCATTCATCTTGAATATAGTACACATTTTTTTCTGTGCAACACATGACTTTTAATACTTTTTACTATTGCTATTGCAAAGTCACTATAAATTTTGTTTTAATAAAGATCTGTATTTTGTATTATGCTTTTTTACTTAGATTACTACCAAAACTACACTCCTAAAATTATTTTTAAATTAATCGCAGTTTCGTTACATCTGCTTTCTTTACCAAAAATTTAATAGGAATCGTACCTGAGCAATACCTGTTGTGTTAAAGAGGGCCGGCGGTTAATGAGGAGTAATTTTTTTCGATATCCCGCATTGTGTTGCAATGTCCTTTGTTGAATATTCAGAATTTACATTTTTCAATGCCAATACATTTATATCGTTTACAGTTCCTCTTCTGTCATGTTTTTTATTTAATTTGAAGACACTACCAGTCTCATTTAAATTTTTAGATACCGCATAAATAGTATTTCTTGTTGGATGATTCCTATCTGGATATAAATTGGCGCAAGCCTGAACTGCTACATCAACATTTCTTTTATGTTTAATAAAAATATCGTACATGTCTTTTTCTTCTTCTGCAGAGTAACGGACCATGACGAGAAATTTATTAATTGAATAAATTTTGTAAAGTCAAAACACTTTAAATAAAGAAAGCACTGCCAAAAACTTAAATAAATAGACATTTGTAACATTTAATTAGCATTTGTGTTCAAGACCTACTGGATGCAAATTTAAAAAAATTGAAAACATTTTGAACAATTTTTGTAAAATTGCTTATCGTTCCTTTTTGTTTCTATTTTATACTGTGGTTTTTTCGTTATTTATTTAAATATGTATAGATTATAATAGTAGTTTGTGCAACAAGAGTGGATATAATGGCCATATGTGGACAATCTACTCGAGTTGTACAGAATATTTTTTCTACGACCCACTAACGAAAATTTACAAATAAAAAAAATATTTTAGGTTATTAAGACAAAATAACTAATTTTAAAATAATTTATGACTTTTAATAATTTTTAAAATAAAATAAATGAAAAAAAAAAAGAAAAAAGTTTCACTTTTCCCATCCGAGAATCAAACTCTAGTCTTTCGCGTCGAAGGCAAGAACGCTAACCACAGGACCATCTATTCTCTTATTTCTGTTGCTTTAATACTCGTAATTAAATTGACTTCATATAGTTTTATTTAAATTAACAAATTATTTATAATTATAGACGAAATAAAAACATAAATGCTATTATTTACCGATTCTACACAAGAATAACCCATTTTAATGTATGTTTAATCCCAATAACTAAAATTAGTTTGATAGAATTGTCACTTATTTAAAATTTTAAGAACAATAGCAGTCGGTTGATCAAAATATGAACGGTGATTGGTGGATTTCATTTTTTTGCAGTGTTCTCGCTACCTAGAATGGATATGAAATATATTCGTTCAGTTGAAGGCAATAGCATACTTTTTCGTTTTTAATCTGTGCGCAGATAAGCTAATATCCATGTGCAAAAATCATTTTACAGTAATTCTTCAAGTTTTACTTGTTTATTCGTCTCAATAAAAATAGATCACTCTAGATTAATAATACCTACATCCTCTATAGAGAGATGAAACTACCTTGACAAATTCTGGATTGTTAAATTAAAAAAAAAACTCCTCATTAACCCCAGCCCTCTTTAACACAACACGATTCTTATTATATTTTTTGGTAAAGGAAGCACATGTAACGAAACTGCGATTAATTTAAAAATAATTTTAGGAGTGTAGGTTTGGTAGTAATCTTAGTAAAAAAGCATAATAAAAAATACAGGTCTGTATTAAAACAATAAAATTTATAGTGACTTTGCAATAGAAATAGTAAAAAGTATCAAAACGTCCTATACTACTAATGTGTATTACATGGTTGAATTTAGGATAAAAAGTACTTTTTTTAAAATAGAATAAAAAATACAGGTCTGTATTCAAAAAAATATACTTGATGGTGGCCCTCCAGAAACGAAACGTTGTATAAAAATATGTCTACGGTAAATTAAGCGCTACTTAATACCAAATAAAAAATCTAATTACAATTTTTTTCTAATTTGTAAAATAAAGGCAATACAATCAAAAATAGAGTCATTTGGTTTTCCTTAAATATCTTGGAAACCGGTCCTGATGTTCTCGGTTATAAAACATCACTAAATTAGTCTTGCAATAGTACAACTATTTCCCATTTAACCGACTTCGTAACTCTTACGATTTTCGACATAGCAATACTGTTCAATATAAAAAGTAGCCATATTAATTGAAAACGAAAATACTGAAAAATTTAAATTTTACATTTGTACTCCAATTTTTCCATTACGGTCCATTTTAGAAAAATCATATAAAAACAAAAATTATAGAGATCGATATCGCAAACAACTTTTAGTTTAACAATTTTCTTAAAAATGAGAATTTTGTACATGTTGTCAAATTTCTCGAACACAGACCATTTCAAAAAAATTTGGTAAAAGAACAAGATTATAGAGAATAATATTAGAAGTAACTGTTGTTTGAAGAATTTTCTTCTCCAAACATAAATAACAAGTCCATAAAATATAAAAACGAACTCCCATAAAGTAACCCCCCCCCCCCCCTCCCGATGTACCGACTAAGCCTAAAATCTAATCAATTCACCACATGCTGAAATAAAGCATAAGTTTAAAATACAATGTTTTTTTATCCGTTTTTGCGTTTTGTTCAAGATTCGAAATTTACACCTTTTCTCAAATACGGTCCATTTTAGAGAAATTATGTATGGAACAAGAATTATAGAGAATTATATTACAAACAACTTTCAACTTTTATTTGAATAAATTTCTTAAACTAATAAAATTTTTACATTTTGTAAAATTTCTTGAATACGAACCAATAAAAAATTTAAAATAAGACAAAAATTATAGAGAGTAATATAGGAAGAACTTTTATTTGAACAATTTTCTTCTCCAAACATAAATACCAAATATATATTCAAAAAAATAGAAAAACGACCTCCTAAAAAGTACCTCCTCCTTATATTCTTTGAATAAATTGAATTAGAACACCCAGTATAAAAGTAGGCAGTTCAGAGTGAGTTCCCAGTTATTAGTCAAGTGATTAACATATATTATTATTGTAATTAAGAAAAATAAAAGCTTTTAAAAAATCATTTTCGGTTCGAAATTTCATTTCTCATGTGTTCATCTGCGCATGTGAGTAATGTAGGTATAAACCTTTTTAGTAAATACTCTTTTTGATTTATATCTTTTAAGTACTTATGTTTTAATATGTTATGTGTTTGTATTCCTATATTTTTTTTGTTTGTCTATATTTTTGAAATCAGTATTTATATTTCTGTATCAATACCTCTTTTTTATACTTTTATCGACATATGTAAAAGATTTGTAATTTACATCAATAAATCTATCTATATTCAATACAGAAGCAGCCATAACTGCTTAGCACAGCTTATTCCATTCCAATCTTATGGGATTCTAAGTTGGGGAAATGTTAGTTTTACTTCACTAAAAAGAATTGTTATCTTCTCCATTTAAACAACTTATCATAAGTAACGACCCTGTTTTCAAAAATAGTATTTGAAAACAAAAAAGCTGTAAAATATAATTCAAAAAAGTTCACATGTCAATCATACATATACAATACCAGAGAAAAAATCAGCCAATCCAAACATGAACTAAAATAAACAAGTCTCAAACAATACATAATACATTTCCACCCCACATGTGTAATCTACCAGGAAAAAAGTTTAAATATATTTCTGGACATTTGTCTATATAACATTAACAATTATTTTGTAAAAATAAAACATGCCACCTACTATTTTTAATAAATATATATTTGTGGTATTATAATCTTTTAATATCCTATTTTATTTTAAAATGTATGTAGTTGTGACTATTTATTTTAAGGGTTTAAATACTGACAACTAAGTATGTAAAGATTTTATAAATGTATTACTGAGAATAAAATATTATATTCAATTTAAAAGAGTAAATTTTACAGTAGAGGCAAAAACCTCTCTCCGGACACATGTATCATGTGGGTTAGGGCTTGGGACAAGAGGTTTTAATGACCGATAGTGTCCCATCTTTTTGAGTAAACGTAAAAATGTGAATTTATAAAAATTGGGGTTGATGACTTGTTAGAATTAAGCCATCGATATGTAGATATAGTGAGCTACCACAAATTTATTATGAATTACGTTTATAACATGATATGTAAGGGCATCGGTGAAATTAAATTTTATTAGCCAACCAAGGCAAAATACAAATTGTGTGAAAACAGATAGGGAAATTGAGATACTGTTATATATTCTCAAAATCTAATGAGAAGGAAATAGATCATTGAATGGACCTAGAAAATATATAATTAACTTTTCAATAAACATGTCCTCTACTTCAAAATTAATGGAAAAACTATTAGATTACTAAAATAATAGAATGTCTTCTAAATATAATTGCAGGGTATAGTTTGACTTCCACCAAGCACATTCATCTACTACCTACATAATATGTAATCAACAAAGCCGTAGTATCATTTTAATTTTATTATATTTTGTTTTTGTTATAAAATTAGTACTGCAAGTGACATCATTGCTTTTTAAATTAAAAATTTTTAGGTAAATCACTTCTTGCAACAAAATGCAACTACCTTCTATCAATTATTTATAGTATATATACATGAGTAAAATGTTTTTTTTGTTCTATACTTGGTAAATAAAAAGTACATATTTTATAAAAAAAGCTACTTACCCACATAAAAAAGGTTTTCAGAGCAATAATATATTTTCTTCAAAACGTCCAGCTGTAGTCCACCATAGGAAAATGAATTGAAAATTAATAAACACCTTAGAATTTAAATTTGGTCAAAGAATTACTAAATTTTAGTATAAAGTTTTCAGTTTGACAAAAAATATCAAGATGCATTACCACTTCGCTATTTGGCATTTTCAAATCTATTTTAATGATGTAAATTAAAAAAATCTAGAAAAAAGCCGAAATGTGTAAAAATAGTAAACAAAGCCGAAATTTACAAATTGACACTGTTGACAGAGTATTAGGAATAGGACATATGACATGACAATTGCGTTCGGTATGTCTAGGGTTCGGACTCCGGGCAATAAAGAGTTATTGAAAGTTCACCTAGGGGGCTATATCAAGCTAGCGGGCACTCTGTGGGCTCTATCAAGCTAGCGGGCACTCTGTGGCGGCACCATACAAGACCTGGTGGGTTTTTTTGTAGCTTTTTTGTTACGCTATTTGCGAATTTGTAGCTTTGCCCAGGTCCGAAAAAACAGCGGATCCGCTAGCTTGAATTTCCATAAATTCCATAGTAGCGGTACAGATTCAAACCCAGCTGGTTTTTCGTAACTTTTTTGTAGCTTTTTTGTAGCTTTTTTGTAGCTTTTTTGTTACGCTAGTCTCCCTTTTGTAGCTTGTACTGAACTTGAGAAAAGCGGGTGTTATATTATGCTGCTTATGTTTATTCCTTATGTATGTTCGCCCTGTATGTATGTTAACCCAGTATGTATGTTTATCCTGTATGTATGAGTGTTTGTCAGATCCTTGTCAGTTTGATACTTTACGTTTTAGCATCTTTCATATATGTTATAGTTTAGCGAATTAAAGCCTTAGTAAGAAGAGGTTTGTTTCATTACAATTTAATTCGCTAACTTTGCAATGGACAAATATTTTAGGCCTGAAAGGTTTGAAACAGAACCAAACTCAATTAATGCATCAAAGGAATGGATACACTGGTTCAGAACATTTAAAAATTTTTTGGAGGAAATTGCTGGAACCAAAGAGGACCTGAAAGATGAACATAAATTGAAGCTGTTGACTAATTACGTATCACATTCTGTATTCGAATTTATTAGTGAATGTAAAAAATTTGATGAAGCAATTAAAATTCTTGAAAGCATTTATGTTAAGCCCAACAATGAGGTATATGCAAGACATATTCTTGCAACTAGAAGACAGCAAGTAGGGGAAACGATTGATCAATTTCTACAGGACCTTAAAATACTTAGTAAGCAGTGCAATTTTAAGGCAGTTAGTGCGGATCAGAACAAAAACGATTACGTTAGAGATTCCTTTATCAGTGGGCTACTTTTAAATCAAATAAGGCAAAGATTGCTTGAAAATACTACTCTAAGTCTAGATGAAGCTGTTAGCCAAGCTAGAGCTATAGAGGAAGTCCAGAAACATTCTGAATCATATACTTCAATGTCTTTAGTAAAATATCCTGATTCGTACACTACAAGCTCGACAAATTCTTTTAGTGCTCATGCAACAAAACACAAAGACGAAGCTTTATCAGATCATGAGCCAGCAGCAGCTTCTGTATCACAAAAATGTTTCTTCTGCGGAAATTCCAAACATCCCAGATATGTGTGTCCAGCTAAAGACCAAGCCTGCAGTTACTGCAAGAAACGAGGACATTTTGCAAAAGTTTGCATGAAATCAAAATTTTCTGGTACCAAATCAACCTCAGCATCAACATTTATAATAGCTACTGTAACTGCAACTGTTCCTCAATGTTTATCAAAAGCACTTATAAATAGTAAAGTACAGAATATTTTAGCTAAAACTCTGATAGATACCGGAAGTTCAGAGAGCTATCTTAGCTATGATTTTGTTAAAAGAAATAAGTTTAAAATTTATCCTTGCTCATGTCAGGTTTCGATGGCTACTACGTCATTTTCTGCAAATATCAAAGGATTTTGTTTAGTCACTCTAGAGATCCAGAACTATTCCTACCCAGAAACAAAAATCTCAATACTACCAGATCTGTGCACGGATCTCCTCATTGGACACGACATTATGAAGCAACATTCAAGAGTAGATGTTATTTTTGGAGGGCCAAAACCACCTATGAGAATAAGCTGTCTTACAGCAGCAAAAATTGAAACACCATCCTTATTTGGGAACTTGACACCGGACTGTAAACCTATTGCTTCAAAGTCACGAAAATACAGTGAAGAAGATGAGTCATTTATTAAGGACGAAGTAGAGAAGTTAAGGCCAAGTTCAATGACAAGTGACGGCGACTTTTTTATCACAAGAAATACAGCTCTGAACGATAATATTTTCAAAAACTGTTTTCATAAATGGGTTCAAAAAACTGTAAAAAATGATGGAAAGTCTATGGTTTGTTTTACTTTTAATGCAAAATATTTTAATAAGTGATATTTAACAAATATTTAAAAGTTATGGACTTTCCATCATTTTTTATAGTATTTAAAAGTTAAAACGCAACATACATTCTTTTATTTTTGCCTAATTATTTCAGGATTCTTGTGATAAGATTTAAAAATGTAGGGCCCATAAGATGCTGCCATCTGAACAGACGGAATGGACACTAAAAATTGAAAAATTGCAACATCGCTCCCTATGCAGACGAATGTAAAATGGCTTAGCCCAATTTGACCATGTTTATGGGTGAGGGGCGAGGTGGTGTGTGGGGAAAGGTTGCAAGTAAATAAATTATTCTATAAATGCTATTTTCTGTTTGGAACACAAGCATGTTTGTTTTGAAAGTTTGACGTTTATGGTTTGACGTGTCATTTCAATTTAATGGACTTTAATAATTTAAAAGATGCAATGTACTTATATTATTTATATATATTATTGTAGATCCAGGTATGTTTTCGGTTTTTATTTTATTTATTTGGCTAGTTTGCTAATATCACAATATTCAAATTTAATAAAAAATAATGTAATAACAATTATTTTAATAACATTCTATGATTCTAAATAGGAAATGTAATTTAACTGCAATTGTTTTGATAACAGTATTTGCATATGGTCTGTGAATTTCATCTGTTTCCGAATAATTACCCTTAAATATTTGAATTTTTCTACTAACTGTATAGATTTTCTTCCAATTTCTTATATTGTTTGTCCACAAACTGCATATAGTTATTACTTATCAGCTTATATTTTGTTTTAGGTATTTGTGTTGATTTTTAACAAATTATTGCAACATCATTTATAAACATTTTGCAGAGTTTCATTGACAATTAACTCTTACTAAGTTATCTGAATCATTACAACTTACAAGAAACATAGATAAGGACATCAAAGGCAAACAGGTAAATGTCATATTAATTATTCCAACATTAACAATCATTAATATAAATTAAAAATAACAGGGGACCTAATTTTCTTCCTTTGATGTGGTTAATTTCTTCTGATCAGAACAGCGATTCTTTTGTGCCAACTCGACACATTATATACAGAATATAGAGAGACATTACATCAAAATCGCTGTCTGTCGAACAAAGATAGGAGTCTCGATAGGAGACGTACTCAAAAGATGAGAATCCCACTACATATGTTATTTAATTTTAATCTCTCTGACCTGATACTTAGATAATCTACATGCTACCCCAATGCATGCTTTATAGCATAGATATAAAAACCACCTTTATACCAATATTTTTTAATTTTTTTATCGAATGGTTTTGATCAACAGAATAAGGTGCATTTTAAAGAAATACAATTAATTTTTAATTGTACATATGGCGGGTTGTACAATAGGCAGTTAAAATGTAGACTTAGTTTAAACTGTGAACCTTGTTGTATACTCATCGGTTATTGTTAAACATAGTTTTAAAAATGACATTTGTTTTTGAATATAAGTAGTTAAAAATAAAACTCTTGTTAGTTAAAATATGTTTAGAATATTTTTTGTACATACATAATGTATTTTGTAATAATTAAAAATCATAATATTCTTGTAAGGAAGTTGGAATGCTTAGGGTTTGATCAGTCGCTGTTGAGATTATTTTCATCTTACCTAAATCATCGTTTTAATTATGTCTTTTACAACGGATTTTCATCTTCACCCCTCACAGCAACATCTGGAGTTCCACAGAGCTCCAATCTGGGACCACTATTATTTAGTATATTTATAAATGACTTGGCAATAAATTTAACCTGCTGTTCGCTGCTGACTTAAAAATATTTACCTCAATCTCATCAATTCAAGATTGTTACTTTTTACAGACCCAACTTGGGAATCGTTGAAAATTGGTGTAATGAAAACAAGCTGAATGAATGTGTCTAAATATGAAGTATGTTCCTATACTAGAAGTATTATATATCTATAAGTTCTTGTAGCTTTGACAATAAACATATATTGATTGATTAACAAGGTGGAGTTTGATTATTTATTTAACAGCCTACATTTATCGGACTTGTGCACAAATTGAAGATTAAGGTATATTATTCAACCAAAAAGTTACATTATTCAACCAAAAAGTTACTTTTTCGGATTATATTGAAAATACAGTTGCTTCTGCGTTGAAAAGCTTAGGGTTCCTAATTCGTAATACTCGTTCTTTTACAAACTCCTAAAGCTTGGAGATCCTTTACTTTTCTTTAGTTCGTTCCAGGCTAGAATATGCATCTCTTATCTGGAACCTTATTTACAATATTGATAAAAGATCATTGGAAAATGTTCAGCGGCGATCTCTCAAGTACCTTTCTTTTAAAATAGATGAGCTGTATCCCATTCGAGGTATTGAAGAATCTCTGCTTCTTTCGAAAATAGAAGGGTAGTTTCCAGTGTTACATTTTTTTATAAAATATTACATAACACTATTGATGTACTATTTTTGATAAATTAAATAAATTTTAATGTTCCCCAAACAGCCATTAGATATCATAAAACATTTTATACAGCAAGTATTTGAACGAACTTGGGAAGAAATTCACCTATAAGGCTAATGTGCTCAAATTTTAATTAATTTTGTTCTGATTGGGATATTTATTTCGACCATTAGTTGTACTAATTTGTAGCTAATGTATTTAGGATTCTTTCTTTTCTTTTTTTTTTCTTGCTGTTGCTAAAATTATTTTCTGTCGAAATATTATGTTTAACATTTATTTCATGTATTTTGTTCTGTAAATGGATTAATTTGTTGGGCAATAAAATTATTTTTATTTTATTAAGCAAAAAAATGTTTATTTTGATGCACCTACCACCTTTAAAAGTTTGTCAGTATATTAACGAGAAATCCTATATAATTCCTAAAGAAAAATATTTTTGGAATAAATTCCGAATTCTATTTATTGATATTTGTTATTTTTTAGGTTCAGTGACTCGAAACATGATGATCAGCTACACCAAGAATATCCTTGATACTTTAAAAAAATGGTACGAGATTAAGCAGATTTGATGCTATGTCACATTGTGGTGCGAAGACGTGGCTTGTATAAATTTGGGGTATCAGTTGATAGAAAACAGTACGCAAAAATAAATTTAAATCTGCAGATGCATCAGAGATAGCCATATTTTATACCACAATATGTCATGCGTGAACTCGATGAGATTTCATCGGCTAAGTATCATTCCTCTGTAATGTTTTGTATCATTAGGAACACGCAACATTGTAAACAATTATGACCAGGGTTTTCTGACCTTTTCCCTAGGTCAGAGAGAATAAATGAATACTAAATAATGTATAGTAATAAAGATTGAAAATATATATACTTTTAAGAGTTTTATTATGTCAGCCATAGTTTTATACCAAAAATGAAAATAAACTGAAATTATACATTAAAAATACATTCATAAATAACAATATAACACTCATCGACTCTCTCCTGGCTAAAATATGACTTATCTATCTATTAGGCTCTGTTCCATCTATTTTTTGCCTTTAGCCTCCTTCTGACACTTCCATTCGTTCTTATTCAGTGTAGTATCCACATAGTTTTCAGAATATCAAGTGTTATACCTATCTGATGCTTGCTCCTG
Organism: Psylliodes chrysocephalus; assembly: GCA_927349885.1. Taxonomy (NCBI): domain Eukaryota; kingdom Metazoa; phylum Arthropoda; class Insecta; order Coleoptera; family Chrysomelidae; genus Psylliodes; species Psylliodes chrysocephalus. Next base: position 4,381,235 of record OV651833.1, read on the forward strand.
CAAAGTTCATCTTCAGTACACCTGCTTATGTGACATCTATCTCGATGTCAAGTTTGATTGAACACCCGTTTCTTGCCTATTACTCTTATACTTAACCAGAACTAGCTTAGACTTGAACGCATATGTCTAATTCGGCCAAAACACAGCCTTGGCACACAAATATCTATTTTACCGCTGGTTTCATTACAAAAAACTGGAGTAAAGGGTAAAATTATCTCTTGTCCAGTACACTCGTATAATACACTTGAGTATTGCCTATATTATTTTTGATTGAAGACGTATACATTTAAAAATATCGTTTACTTAAAAATAAACATTTAATTTTGATATTTTATTTAACTAGATCAAAACATTAAATTATTATTTTCCATGGCTTATACCGGACCTGTATGCACTCTAGTAGCCATGGAGTAGCTGACAGTGTTGCCGTCAGTTGCCGCCACATATTCATTAGTGACATACGTTTTATAAATTCATCGTGTTAGAAATTTGTTGACATAAAGAGATAGAAATTTAAAGTGACGTCTTTTATTACTTCGAATGAAAAAAATCGATAATGCAATTTTCTAACCTAAAAAAAATCGTGATGATATGTCAAACAAAATTGAACTTGGCCTTATTAAAAGAAGGCATTATCGAAGCCAGTACTTCACCTTGGCGAGCACAAGTAGTAGTTACAAAAAGCGAAACTCATAAAAAACGTATGGTGGTGGATTATTCCCAAACGATCAATAAATTTACCTTGCTTGATGCATACCCACTGCCAAACATTGATCAAATGATATCAAAAATAGCTAAGTATGAAGTGTTCAGCACGATTGATCTTAAATCAGCCTATCATCAAATACCGATATGTGAAAGTGATAAACCATTCACAGCTTTTGAAGCTGTAGGTCAACTGTATCAGTTTTGCCGTATTCCTTTCGGTGTTACTAATGGGGTATCATGTTTTCAAAGAGCCATACATTCTATCATAAATTCTGAAAAATTACAAGGCGTTTATGCATATCTAGACGATGTTACAATTTGTGGCGAGACTCAAGAGAAACATGACTCAAATTTAAACAAATTTTTAGACGTCGCAAAGAAATATAACTTGACTCTTAATAAAAATAAATGTCAATTTTCAAAAAGATCAATAAATTTGCTTGGCTATACCATAGAAAATAAAACTTTGAAGCCAGATTATTCTAGATTAAAGCCGCTGCTTGATTTGTCTGTTCCCAATAATTCTTCATCGTTAAAACGAATTATTGGGATGTTTTCACATTACTCACGTTGGATACCGAAATTTTCCGATAAAATAAGAAGTTTAGTGCAATGTAAAGATTTCCCAGTCTCACAAAATATTAAGAAAGATTTTGAAATAGTTAAAAATAACATAGCTAATGCCTTATTGTGGACTATACGAGATGATGAACCTTTAGTTGTGGAGACTGATGCTTCTGATTTTGCGATTGCTGCAATACTAAGTCAAGCATCTCGACCAGTAGCTTTCTTTTCGAGAACACTTTCAGAATCAGAACAAAGACATTCCTCGGTAGAAAAGGAAGCATACGCAATCGTGGAATCTTTGCGCAGATGGAGACATTTTCTAATGAACCGACACTTCAAACTTATAACAGATCAGGAATCTGTTGCTTTTATGTTCGATCATAAACATTCGAGTAAAATAAAGAATGAGAAAATAATGAGGTGGAGGTTGGAGCTAGCCAGTTACAGTTACGACATTATTTATCGCCCGGGAACGTCCAACACGGTAGCTGATGCATTTTCTCGCATTTGTGGAGCAACCCAAAATAAACTATTCGAATTACATGAATCGCTTTGCCATCCTGGTGTGACAAGAATGTTCCATTTCATAAGAACTAGAAATTTACCTTATTCAATTCAAGATGTAAGAGAAATTAATTCTTCGTGTCCAATCTGTGCTGAAGTGAAGCCTAAATTTTATAAACGTGGAAACAGCCACCTTATCAAGGCCACAAAATCTTTTGAGAGGCTCAGTATTGATTTTAAAGGTCCTCTGTCAAGTTCATCAAATAATAAGTATATGTTAACCATCGTAGATGAATATTCAAGATTTCCGTTTGCTTTTCCTTGCTCAAATCTTAGTTCTTTTACGGTAATCGAATGTTTAAATCATCTATTTACTCTTTTTGGAATGCCAGCATACATACACTCTGATCGAGGATCATCATTTATGTCAAAAGATCTAATTTCCTATCTGCACTCACGAGGTATAGCAACCAGTCGAACTACCCCGTACAATCCTGAAGGGAATGGGCAGGTAGAAAGGTACAATGGCATTATTTGGAAGGCCGTAACGCTTGCTATGAAATCCAGGAAATTAAAAGAAACCCAATGGGAACTTGTTTTACCGGATGCTCTTCATTCAATCCGATCATTGCTTTGCACAGCAACAAATTGTACACCTCACGAAAGGTTATTCAGTTATGAACGACGTTCTGGTTCTGGAACTTCAATTCCTTCTTGGCTCACTCCTTCTCAAAAAGTTCTTTAAAAAAAAACTGTTAGACAGAGCAAATACGATCCCCTTGTAGAAGAAGTAGAACTCATTGATGCCAATCCAGAGTATGCTTTCATAAGACATGACGATGGTCGCGAGTCTACAAATTCATTAAAAAATTTAGCTCCACGAGGTAATACTGATCTGATTAGCGACAGTATAGTAGATTCTAGAGAACCAGGGCCTGATGAGTTTAAAATTATCGAACCCGCTGTCATTCAGAGAGACGATGACCAGAACAAAGAAGACGAGTGCTCGACTAGAAAATCTACACGGGACAAAAGACGACCTGAATATCTGAAGGACTATTGCGATTAAAATATATTATAAAATGCTATATTAATTTCCACAGGGGGAAAATGTTATATTATGCTGCTTATGTTTATTCCTTATGTATGTTCGCCCTGTATGTATGTTAACCCAGTATGTATGTTTATCCTGTATGTATGAGTGTTTGTCAGATCCTTGTCAGTTTGATACTTTACGTTTTAGCATCTTTCATATATGTTATAGTTTAGCGAATTAAAGCCTTAGTAAGAAGAGGTTTGTTTCATTACAGCGGGGATCCGCTAGTTTAGTGGATATTTGTATCGGCACCAGCTCGGACCAGGCTTATTTTTTGTAACTTTTTTGTAGCTTTTTTGTTACGCCTGTCTCCATTTCGTTGCGAGGCCTGAACGTGAGTACTAATCGTTTCTCCATGAGCGTGAGAGAAAAGTCCGTCAATTTAAAATCAAGTTTCGGCCTCTTCAAATAATATGTGCAACTCGATAGATGGTACCAGTATTGCATTTCACGAATTATGGCCATCTTCCATCCAATATATTTTTGAGAAATTTAGATATAATCTCAAAATCGGACATTTGTATTTAAATGTTTTTTAGTGTTGTTTATGGCTAAGTTCGGTTTGACGTTCGCTGTACTCAGAGTGCACTCGGTATGCCTCGATTGTGGTCGCCTTGGCACTCAGAGCGTACTCTCAGGCCCATGACACTCCCTGGGCGGGAAAAAGACACGCAGCTTTTACTGCGCTGACGTTTTCGGGATATAACCTATCACTTGTCATAAATCCGGTTAAAAACTCGCTACCATGCGCAGGCAATCCATATTTCGTACATAAATACAAACTTTTGTTTACATTTTATCGAAGTAGTTTCTGTAATACATTCACAGCTTAAAAACGGAAAATTTGTTGTTTTGATAGTGAATTTAGATCAAAAATACCCCAAATACACTTTAGTGTGTGTTTTATCCTTATTGTTACGTATTATTGCTCGTTTTATTTGAGGACATTGGAATAAATAGAGTACTAGAAGTAATCAAGCTAAAAAGGTGTCTTATAAGAAGAAAATACATTGCATTCGACTGATTTATGTTTAATATGTTTTCGTAAAGTATTTCCAACATGCTAGTTCTTTGAATATTTGTAAATTGTAAGTGTATAAGTGATAGAAACTGATCTAGTGCTTTGTGCTTCGTTTTTTTTTGTGTTGGTGTCCCACCCAGCATTCCTAGCTAGCAGTAGTAGCAAAAACATTAACATTGTCCACATTCAACCCGTTTACATGTACATGATTTATCAGCTAAAAGCAGAATACAATAGTTCTCTGCAAAATGTAAACAACGCTACAAGGAAAATTGCTCATGTATAAATTCAACAATTAAATCAAAATATATTATTTTTAAAGGACTTATATCAACTATTATGTTAATTATAAATATTATAATATAAATATTTGTAACAAAATAATAGTTGTGTATTAATAAATCTGTTACTACTCCAAAAAATTTATTGTTTATTGATTATCAGGTATCAAAAATAATATGTTTCTTATTATAGTTGTAAATAAAAACAACACTTTTTATCCGTCCATTTAACACTTACAAACATATGCATATTTTAAGGTGTAAGGATCCCTAGCCTCTTTAATTTTTTACATTAGACACAAGACCTGTGATGTCACATTAAATCGTGAATATGAGAAAAAGGATTTTGGAGTTGTCTTTCAGTCTATTTTGAAGTTTAATAACCATTTCTTACACATAACTAAAAAACAATAAAAGCTTTGGGTTTTTAAATCAGAAATACAAAAAAAATTTAGAATTACCACCAAAATCAGATTATATAATGCCTTACTAAGACCCCATCTTGAGTATGTTTCACAAATATGGATGCCCTTGAAAGCCACACATATTGATCATATTGAAAAAGTACAAAAAATATTTTTACCCTGCCTTTATGCCATAAAAAATACTTGTACCTTTATAAGATCTCATATAAAACTATGCTCCGATAGTTTTGAGATTAAATCTCTTTTACAAAGAAGAAAGCAACAGGCTGTGATATATTTTGTACTCTATTTTAAATAATGTTAAGTACAAAGATTGTGATTTGATTGACTATATAAATTTTAATGTGGCAAAGGTTAATCTAAGAATCCCAAGTAACAAAAAATTATTTAGTTTAGATTCAAGTAGTATATTTCCTTTTAACAAGATAATGGCTGTTACCAATGAGTTTTTTAGCGAGGTTCAAATAGATATCTTTAATGTTAGCCTAAGAAAGTTGAGGAGTGTACTAAATTAAGTTCACTAGATATAAAGGTTTGTTTTGTTTTTAAAGTTCTTGTTACTTAACTCTACATGTAACTACTATTAATTTTTTTATAGTATCCAATAAATAAATTATACCTTATGGCTGCTTTCAAACAATTCTGTGTGTAGTCACTTAGTTTAAAGTCAATTTTAAATTAGTGGTTTTACAAGAATGTCAAATAGTAATATGTATTGTGTCTATGAATTTGCTGTGTGTAGTAAATGGCCAATATACATAACTTTTATATTTTTATCACAAGTGTAAAAACTACGAAAACCATATAGGTACATTTAGTTCCCATTTTAAAATAAATTCAAATTAATTCATAATAAAAAATAACGATTTTAGTCTGCCATACTTGAACTCATTCATAAAAACAAGTCACTGAGTATATATTTGTAAAAAAAAACTACACTAAATATGTCTCCGTTACAAATTTTTAAATTTAAAACTACATACTTTCTTTCCTATAGATTTTGCAGTACCTAAATAACGTATAGAATAAATGTTTACAATATACTAGAAAAGTTTTAGATTAGAGTAATTTTTAAGAAATAAAGCAATACCTCTATTTTGTTACTCTAACCTTGTGTGTTATATATTTCCCTTGACAAACTAACGTTATATTTTGAACTAAAAGTAACTAAACTTTTCACCAAAAAGTAATATTTCACATATATAAAAAATTTAAAACGGTTCTGTCCTTCTTACATTTGCGAAGACTGCCCTGATATCTAATCTATTTTCTTCTTCAAAGTAATTAAGTTGTTCAACCGTTGTCTATAAAGGTATCTCACATCTCCCTCATACACACGAATTTGAAAAGCAACAGAACAAAAATTCAACTAACCAGGTATACCAAGTGTCAACTAAAATTTCTACTTTTAAAGATCAAACGTGCCGCCTCAGAGTGCCAATACTGATTGGTATATATACTGGGGTACTCTTTTGTGTTCGGCTTGCCACAGATCACGTACTCAGCAGAGCGCGCTCACTCTTCTCCGAGTTGGCCGATTGAGATCAGCTGGTATCTGTAGAAATGTGTCAAAAATGTCAAATGTCAATTTTCTGATCGGTAATTAATCAGTTTTACACGTAATATTTCTTGTTTGTTTCTGTTATAACTATTTGCTATTTGATTAAAATTATTTTTTTACAGTCCATAGACACACACAAAAGTGTATTCAAGTGCAAACTACCACGACTAGTGTCATATGTCATTCCCCTTGTGTTCGTCTTGAGATTGTAAAAAGAGCGAACTCTCTCTATGACGTCACGCACTCCGTGCGCGCTCTGTCCGATCCGCCGAGTTCCAAACCGAACTTACCCTATGTATTTATACTTTTGTTGAATCAAGAATATTCTCACATCTTTTTTGAATGATTTCCTTAACCAATCGTTTTGAAGTATTTATGGACCAGTGTTTAATTCTGTCGGATCACAACTATACAGTGTGTTCCATCTCAGACGAGCCACCCCGTATATTTCTTATCCCATAGTAATTGGAAAAATTTCCCGAAACACGTCGGATGATTTTCTTTGGGGGACATCGATCTTTTGACGTATATTTGAGGCTTGAACCAGCAACCCCCTATGAGGGGGCGCTTCAACCCCTCAAAATGGAATGGGGAAGAAGGGTTGAGTGATACATCATTTGTAAGGTCTTGAAAGCCTCTTTACAACGGTGTATGAAAAAAATCACATTCTTAAAAAAATTAATTGTTTTATCACATGAAATGATCGAAGAAACGTGATAAACACCTTCTAAGAACAAAAAATTAAGGCAAGATAAGAAAATGTTTTTATTTTATTTTTTTTTTATTTATTAGTTCGAGAGAATTTATTATTGCATGGAAGTCAATGGAAGACAAATTGAACATTTCATTTAAAGAAGCAGTTTTGATTTTTTTGATTGTAAGCATGATAAAACAATTGATTTTTTTTAATAATGTGATTTTTTTCATACACCGTTGTAAAGAGGCTTCCAGGACCTTACAAATGAAGTATCACCCAACCCCTCTCTTCCCTATTCAATTTTCAGGGGTTGAAGCGCCCCCTTATAGGGGGTTGCTCGTTCAAGCCTTAAATATACGTCAAAAGATGTCCCACAAAGAAAATCATCAGACGTGTTTCGGGAAATTTTTCCAATTACTATGGGATAAGAACTATACGGGGTGGCTCGTCTGAGATGGAACACCCTGTATATAGTGAGAATAGGTAATTGCTTGGTAGCTATTACCACCGGTGTGAAGTTAGCAGTAAATTTTTAGCAGTAACAAGTATTAGAAATTAAAAATTTTAAAAAACCGACTTCAAAAACGTTCCAAATTTATATGGGACCACCCCGAGGTACCCCCTTACTAACAAAAAAAGAATCATATAAATCGGACAAGGTGATAAAGCATTCGCTAAACATACATAAAAAAATGAAGAGTTTGAGGATTTTCTCATGGACCCAATTATTTGATTTTGACCAAATATATATGGGACCACCCCTGAAGTACCCCCTTTCTAACAAAAAAATAATCATTGAAATCGGACACCGTGTTAAAGAATTATCGCTGAACATACATAAAAAAAAATATCGCGACGAATTGAGAACCTCCTCCTTTTTTGAAGTCGGTTAAAAATAACCGAAAACACCCGATCGGGAAAGTAGTGGCGTCCGGCATACAACTATTTTAATAATCATGCCAATATGTATTTTACATTAATATCGGACAAATAATTAATATACATACCGTTGAAAATGTCTGATTTTGAGATTATATCTAAATTTCTCAAAAATATATTGGATGGAAGATGGCCATAATTCGTGAAATGCAATACTGGTGCCATCTATCAACAGATAGTCACACTATCGAGTTGCACATATTACTTGTAGAGGCCGAAACTTGATTTTAAATTAACGCACTTTTCTCTCACCTCATGGAGAAACGATTATTACTCACGTTCAGGCCTCGCAACGAAATCGAGACAGGCGTAACAAAAAAAGTTACAAAAAATGAGCCGGGTCCGGGCTGGTGCCGCTACAAATATCCTAAGCTAGCGGATCCGCGCTTTTCTCAGGTTCAGTACAAGCTACAAAAGGGAGACTAGCGTAACAAAAAAGCTACAAAAAAGTTACGAAAAACCAGCTGGGTCTGAATCTGTGCCGCTACTATGGAATTTATGGAAATTCAAGCTAGCGGATCCGCTGTTTTTTCGGACCTGGGCTAGGCTGCAAATTTGCAAATAGTGTAACAAAAAAGCTACAAAAAACCCGCCAGGTCTTGAATGGTGCCGCCACAAAGTGCCCGCTAGCTTGATATAGCTCACTCTGTGGCGGCACCATACAAGACCTGGTGGGTTTTTTGTAGCCATATTGACTGTTTTGTGATTTGAAACTAGTCAAATATTTTGCCAATTTATTTTTTTTTGTTTGATTTTCTTCATTATATTTTTGCATTAATTTCAAACTTGAAATAAAATGCAATTTATTTTATTTATTATAATTTGTCTATTTAAACATGGAAATAGGTTTTCTGTAACAAACTCGACATATTTAAGTGTTCAAGACCAATATAACAGTTTTGCAACTTGGAGTGGCAATAAGTTTGAAAAAACTGAAGCATCATCCTTTTGGTGTCTTACAATCAAGGCGAATTTGAGGGTGGATAAAATTTGCCATATGCTTATTGAGTCGACTAGTTAAGTTGAGGAACTTTTCTTCATCCGATATTATTTTATTGATTTATTTGTACAGCACCTGTAGTTATCAAATTCTTATTCATCATCTGAGCACTGTGATAAATGAATTTAACTTTCGAGCTTAAATTAAACTTACACACGTTTGGACCTTTGAAGATTTTGGGGTGTTTTCTTGTTTGATGTCAATGGCATTGAATCAAATTTTGATATTGATGGCTAAGGCTCAAATATTTCATCGATCTACAGGGTATTTTGAAGGGCCGACATTTTCTTTATAACAATGATCATTTAAAAACTGAAAATAAAAAGAAATTTAAATAACAAACCAATTATTTTAACACTGAATCAAAAACAAGTTTGTAAATATTACTTACCATTGATATGCCAGTACAAGATGCATTTTTCTTAAGACACTTATTACAAATTGTATGTTTATCCTTAATATGACGACCGCATATTTAATACGTGGTATAAATTGCATCACTACCAATATCTGGGAGTGCTTCATTGTTCGTTGCTGAAATCCATGTTCCCATCTCTTGAAAACATGTTTAAAATTGGAAGGTGTTGAAAAATAAATCTAGATGAATCCAAATTCAATACACCTTCAAATGCGACAGCCATTTTAATTTTTCCAAGTATGAAGTTTTGTTGACAAGCTGACAACTGACATGACATTTCGATACGAGCGCCATCCCGTTAATTGGAGTGGTACTAAATTACCGTCCTCATGTTTTTCCATTTGAGTTACCAGCCCTTGGTTTATATCGCCGCCGCCAATAGCACAATAATAGATTACGCGGGAGATCTTTATGATTCGATGCGAAGAACGTTGCCAAACTTCAATGTTTTATTTGTTTATGTTGTAAGCCGCGGGAGGTGAGGTGTTGAGCGCAGACGGCCCAAGTGATCCAGCTAAGAGCTTCTGTTAAGTCTTCCACTGGTCCGCTCAATCATTGGACTGACACTGACTGGAGGATACGTTCGCGCGCTATGGTTGGGTACTATTTAATAATTAAATGAATATTAAATAATTTCAATGAAAACTATCCATAATTTTAAAGGTGAGAAGAGAAAGAAAAAAAATAGACAGAAAGGGAAAGAAAGAAAGAACGTAAACAAAAGCTCAAGAAATGTAACTTCCAGACAATTCAATGTACACCTCAGGTATACATTTTTGAAATCGAATAGTATTAAAGAGTAGAAAAATGTGATAGTATAGAGTAACTAACTAATATGTACCTTAAAGGTAAAAAAATTACTCAAAATCAATCCCACGTAATTTAATTTTAGGAAGTTAAATGACAACCGGTTTCGGGATTAGGCCATCATCAGGTCTAAAAATAAAGTAACAAGCGCTTACAATATAAAATGACGTCTCCATAAAATATTTAAAAAAAATACACGTGTATGATTAAAAAGGCAGTTGTAAGAGATACCATATGTGGGAAATATGATAGAAATTGTACAAGTTGAAAAAGATTTGCATAAAGAAACTTATAGGCTAACACTACTCATCTCCATATTCTCACATTTATCAACATATCCCACATATATTTCTTACAACTATCTTATCCTTGTTGGGGCTCGGTTTTAATCATGCACGTGTATTTTTTTAACCTTTTTATGGAGACGTCCCAGTAGTGTTTTGTTAGCGCTTATCACTTAATTTTTAGACCTGATGATGTCCTAAGGCCAAAACATTTAACTTAATAAAATTAATTTATATGGGATTGATTTTGAGTTATTGTCTTACTAATATATAGGGTGTTTCATTAAAAAAAAAAACAAGAAGAGTGGTCATAACCGGGGAGGAGACCGTAAAAGTTACAACGAGTATACCACTTTCGACTTGTTCTTGTATTTTTTCATGAAAGCCTCACCTTTAAAATTATTTAGAGTGGATAATTTTCATTGAAAATTCCTATGTAGGGCAAAGTGCCGATACAATGACGTTGTATCCATTTTTCATCTCTGATAGACGAATCGTCATTTCATTGGTGATATAAGATCACTGAAAAGTCATAAATGTTGAATAACAAAAAACTGGTTATTTAGCATTTGTCAGAAAATTCAGTATAGGATTAAATTTAAAATTATTCTTTAAATGTTCCAATTGTGGATTTGTGAAATCAATAACCACAAATAAAGAAACTTAAAAGTTAAATCTTCTGGCTACTACATCTATTAGCAAGGGACATAACACTTTGCAAGAAAATTTGTTAAAATTTTGTATTTCTTCTTTTGATATTCTCACGTTTTGCATGTTTCTTAATAAAATATGTCACAATTAATGAATTTAGGGGTGACCATTCAATAATTATATCACTAGAGCCTTAATCATATTGCCTTGAACTTGGCTTCGTAGCCCTTAACTGAATTAGGGTCCTACTCTCGACATTAGGACCTAACACGCCTCTGTAAAAGGGCTGAAAAAAAAACACAATGTTTTCTTAAAACAAATAGTATTTCTATTAGGAAATATGATATATTCGGCAATTTATGAGTTTTAAGATATAAGCCGAATAACACATTGGTCTAGGTAACAGTAGTACAAACTAAAACTACAATGATTGACTGTTTGGACTAGACTGCTTTACCCGGGAATATTAATTGTAAATCATGCCTCTTCCATTACCTTAAGGGCTAAAAATTTCTGTGCAACAAAACAATTCTACAAAATACTTCACAGCTGAACATACACAAATATGGACCAACACTATCTTTAAAACAATTTAGCTTACCAACTGCAATGTCTGCGACACATGTAACAACAATTTGTTAAAACCGCGATTTAAAATAAAAAAGGACTTTTAATTTTCTACGATGGAGATCCAGGGCCTTTGGCCGAAGTCTTAGTGATCAGGAACCGTTACTGGGAATATACTACAAGGAGGCTCTCTTATGCACCCGATGAAGAGGATCGTCTATTGTGGAAAACGCCCTGTGTGTCTCTTTGAGGTTACCTTTATAACTTCTGCATAGTTTATTGTTATTAAACTAATATTTAATAATTATTAAATAATCAATTTTGTACATGATTGCAACTTAAAACCAATTCGCGAAATAATTAAACAAACTTTTACGTACAGGGTGCTATTTAAATAAATAATTAAAATTTGGAAAAATGTGAATTTATACGAAGCGTGACAATAATATTAAAGTTATAACAAAACAAATCGAAGAATCGGAAGAGGCAGGTACGATTCATACCTACAACAACGGTTCTAAAACAAAACAAGGCGTAGGATGTGGAATATACTTCACATCTTTAAACCTAAACATAAAATGGGCTGTGAGCAGTAATGCCAGAGTAGTTCAAACCGAGCTCATGGGAATTCTCATAGCAGCAAAAGAAATCACAAGAAACAATATCACTGGAAGGAACATGCCATCTATACAGATAGCAGACATGCTTTACTTCCCCTGGACAGACCACGAATTTACTCAGGGTTGGTACTAGAATGTCATGAAGCTTTGGCCGAAGTATCCATTAATAATGTGTTTAACTTAAGATGGATCAAAGGTCACGTCACATTGAAAGGTAATTGTCTTGCTGATTCACTAGCCAAGCAGGCAGCCAACCAAATACTTTTTGGACCTGACCCTATATTGGCCTGACAAAATCGGTAGTGACAGACCTAATTAAAGACTATTCCCTTGTGAAGTTCAAGGAAATATTGAATAAAACAAGAAGATGCAGGGAGCTTTCATGTTATCCTGACAACACTACAGCAGACAAATACTTGACTATCACTAGATGCCTGATCACAGGCATTCTGACGGGTCACTGCCAAGTAGGGAAGCATCTCCATGTCATGGGGCTGGCAGAACCCGCACTCTGCAAAGGGTGCAAACAAAAAGATGATATCATCGGGTATATCGTCTACAAGTGATCGATGCTCACATTTATTAAATGATTTGTATTCGTTGATAATTGGCTAACACCAGCTGATATAAGAAAGGCACCTCTTTGCAATATTGTCAACTACATTAAATCTGTAGGCTGGCTTACGAGCTATTTAGGAATACGATCTATTTAGGAAGATGCAAAATGGGTTTAGTAAGGCCTAAGTGCCGTGGGTTAACCCACCTGTCGGAAAATGGGTGGAAAATTTGGTAATTCAAAGATTTTTAATAAGAAGCGATTTTAAAGAATGACAACTTTATTTTTTTTATTCGAACATCAATTTCATCATTTTTTATTACTATAACAACATAGTATGTACAGGGCGGTAAGATTTTCTAACATTCTCCCCCCTTTGCGAATATTTATATTCCGCAACAAAATAATAATAATGATAATATTTACAAACTACACTAAAAATGAAACCGTGTCGGAATTTTTATTTCTCGACCTGCTCGACTGGTGTATGGTTTGGAATTTTCTTGTATTACATCGCGGTTTTCTGCTGCTTCTTTTTGTGTTTTCTGTTCATTCACATTATTTTCTTGTTCTTCTTGTGGGACGGATAATTCTAATGGATAAATCCGCTGTAGTGGTCTTATGACTTCTCGATCAGCAAGTTTAACCCGAGCAACCCTGGGGATACCATCTTTTCCTATATGAATTTCAATAATTTTCCCCAAAGGCCAAAATATTCGTTTTAGGTTATCTATTTCGACTAAAACTATATCTCCTACTTTGATAGTAGAAGACTTCGTTTGAGCATTCTGAACCAACTCAGCCAGGTATTCCCTTTTGAAACGTGTTCTTAAATTCTCTCTGAGGGTTTGCAAATATTTATATTTCTTTACCATACCTTTTCTATCAATCTCATCTAAATCTGGTGTTTCAGTAATAGTAATATCTTGAAGAAAACTAGAGGGGGAAAGTGGAATTAACACATCGTCTTCGTTGGTAATATAGGTTAAAGGTCGTGCATTAATTAGCGCTTCGCAGTCGCATAGAAGTGTTATTAATTCTTCATAATTTAAACGAGCTCTTCCTAAATTTTTTCGCAATAGTTCTTTCACTAATCTGATTAGTCTCTCCCACCATCCTCCCCACCAAGGAGCTGCTGGTACATTAAATTTCCAACTAATTCTATATACACTGCTAAAACTTAAAATATGATTCCAATTCAGACATTTTAATCTATTACTGGTACCCACAAAATTTGTCCCGTTGTCTGAATATATAGTTGAGATTCTGCCTCTTCGTGCTATAAATCTTCTTAAAGCCATTAAAAAACAATCTGTAGATAATGATCTGACTAATTCTAAATGTATAGCACGATAAACACTGCATGTAAATAAAACTATCCAAACCTTTTCATTTTCTTTAATATACAAAGGCCCTGCAAGATCCACTCCTGTTACGTTAAAAGCTTTTCCAGTTTTAAATCTATCAATAGGGAGAGGTGCTGCTGGAACTTGGATAGGTTTAGATTTATGTCTTTTACAAATCACACATTTGGACAATACTTTCTTTAAAGTTTTCTTGCCTTTTAATATCCAGAACTTTTCTCTTAAAATTTGAAGTAAAGTTTGAACTCCAATATGTTTTAAAATTCTATGCTGTTCTTTGATCATTTCTTCGACAATTTCGTGATCAGAAGGTAATAAAATTGGATATCTAAAATTATATGGATCATCTCCAAGAAATAATTTCGTTTTTACTCTTAGAATGTTATTCTCGTCTCTGAAAACTTCTAAATTGTAAAATATTTTATTTGGAAAACTTTCTTTCTGAATAAATTTGATAATTTTTATTTCAGCGTCATCAACTTCGTCTGCAGTTAATTCGCCTGCTATTTTCTCTCTTGTAGAGACATTTCTGTAAAACCTATAGATCCACGCAACTGTTCGGATAATTTTTGTGTAACTGCTGAAGATACTGAATAGGTGGCTAAATTGATTTTCATTAGTTGTGACGAGAATAGAATCATTCAAAATTGAATTGTTTAATTCCATCTGTTCAGCGTCTAGAGACTGACAAACAATATTAGTGTTCGGCCAAGTGTCTTTCGGCCCCTTCAACCAATCGGGTCCCTCCCACCACTTGCTCTCTACGAGAAATTTTGCATGACACCCTCTAGAAAGTAAGTCGGCAGGGTTTCGATCCCCTGGTACATGAAACCATTGATCTGACTCAGTAGCTAATCGAATTTCGCTAATTCTATTAATTAAAAAATCCGCTCCAGTTTGATATCCTTTTTATCCAAGTTAAGACTACTTTTGAGTCGCACCAGTAAAACGTTTTAATAGTCGAAAATAAACTTATTAATTTTACTGATTGACATAATCTAACTCCTATAAGAGCACCTAGTAATTCTAAACGAGGCAAAGTAATGTCTTTTGCTGGAGCAACTCGCGACTTTGCTTGAATTAATTTAATATTAATATGTCCTTGTATATCAGACCTTAAAAAGACACAAGCGGAGTAGGCTACTTTACTTGCATCTGAAAATACATGCAAGGAAAAATTTTCAGAACTACATGTAATTAACGAAATATTACTTAGTTTTCTGGGAATACCACAAAACGCTAGCAAATTAATTCCTTTTAACCAAGTACTAAATTGTTTTGAAAGATCGTCTGGTAATTCTGAATCCCAGGTCAATTTTAATTTCCAAATCTTATGCAAAATTAATTTAGGAACTAGTGTTACTGGACTACAAAAACCAATAGGGTCAAAAACTCTTTGAGCAGCTGAAAGTAATCCCCTCTTTGTTTTTGGAATATTGACAAGTTTATCTAATTCTGACATATTACAATATAGTGTATCACTTTTGATATTCCAAGACAAACCCAAGAGAGGAACAATATCACAAGAGGTGGTTTCGACTAACTCACTATCTAAATTAGAAACCCATCCCCTAAGATTAAATTTTCCTTTGGACATGATGAGCTTACTTTTTCTAACAAACTTTTCAAGCCCTTCTTTGGTGTCAAAACTGTTCACACAATTATCAACATAAAATGAATTTTTTAATATGAAAGCTGTCTCTGCCATTTCTTCCTCTGCATTATCTAAATGGTAATTAATGGTAGCGCTCAGAAGAAAAGGACTGCATGTAAGACCAAAAACTACACTACAATGACGGTATATTTTCGTTTTATTTATATCAGAGTTTTCCCACCACAAGAATCTTAAAACATCTCGTTCTTGTGGGCGAATACTTATTTGCAAGAATGCTTGTTTTATATCTGAAGTAACCCCATAACTATAAAGCCTAAATTTTAGTAACAATGAAGGTATTAATTCTAACAAATTTGGACCTTTCTCCAAACACGCATTTAAACAATTTCCTAACTTATCTTTGCAAGATGCATCAAAAACTGGTCTTACTTTGGTTGTTGTATTAGAGCCTTTGATTACAGCATGATGAGGCAAGTAGTGGGAAGGACATGCTTTCTGATTTAAAGCTTGTCTGACTATAGACGCCGAACCTTTGGAGAGAACAATAGAGACGTCATCCGGTTTTTTATTCTCTCTTTTGACCTCTTCTATTATATCAGACTCTTCCCATTGTAAAAATACTGAATTATAATCATCATACCTGTTCATGGAAGTAAGTTTCTTGGAAGTACTCTTTAACCTCATTCTCGCAATTTCTTGATTGCTTTGGAGTTCTAAGTGACCATCTTTCCACGGTAAACGAACTTCATATCGCATATCTTGATTTAATGTTATTGTGTTTCTAAATTGTTCCAATGTGTAATTTTCTCGTTCCTTCTTAGTTTTAACTTCTACAGGATCCTTAATACCTATAGCATCTAAATTCCAAAGATCTGTGATTGTAAGGTAAGTTAAATAAGATTGATGAAAACTATTATTAAGAGAGTTTTGTCGGCCAATCAAGGTCCAACCGAGTTTAGTCTCAATAGCCAAAAAGTTTTCAGCAATGTTTTCTAAATTTCCTGTGAGAAGGTTACCTATAATATCTGCCCCCAATAGTACAGAAATTTCCATAGATTCACAAATATCCGTTAAAATTATATTTTTATTATGTAACAAGGCGATAACTGACTTATCAGTAACATGAGGAATGTAATTGCATATAATATTTTGGCCCATCACTCTTAGTTTGCATTCAAAAGTATTATCAACGCTTTCTAAGAAGATGTCGTATAATTTTGCAACTTGTGGTTTGGATTGGTGACCTCCAAACACACATTGTACAACAACTTCTTCACCGACTTCAGGTATGTTTAATTCTTTAATACATTTATCTAATATATATGATCTTTGAGAACCATTTTTTAAGTTAACCACTACAGTTTGCAATAATGTCTCTGTCTTTTTTTCGTAACTGCTCAAAACAGGAGTTATATTTTGGTTATTTTCTGAATTTGATTGGATATTTTGTTGCAAATCTGTGCACATTATAGCATAATGTCTTTTCCCGCATATTAGACATTTTACAAATGTTTTGCAATTATTAACACTGTGATTGGGTTTCAAACATCTAAAGCAACTTTTCTTTTTCTTAACAATATCTTTTCTCTCGGCAAGAGTTAAATCATGTGCTTTAAAACACTCTTGACTTGTGTGTGAAACCTTATCACAGAATAAACAAGGAAATGCTTTCTCACCTTTCTTGTCTTTGAGTTGTGGTGTCGTGGATTTTACCTTCGGCTCTGTAGAAACAATAGTAGCTGCTGTAGAAAATTCTTCATCCTCTTCTTTTGGTTGACGTTTGATGGTGATGGCTGCTTTTGTGGAAAAACCAGTTTTAGCACGATTTATTCTTTCTTCACTTTGCACCTCATCCCTCAAAAATGTCAATAATTGATTTAAAATAGAATCAGATTCAGAATTATTGTTCCCTGTTGAAAATCTTTTATTATTTTTACACCTTTCCCAAGCTAATAATAATGAGTCTGGTAAAGCAGATTCCACTAAAGGGTATAACATAGCGGCATATTTATCTGTAGTTACACCTAAGGATTCCAATGCTAATAGCTGCGTAGTAAGTTTGTCATAGAGAGACGATAAAGACATACCTTTTTTGATTTTGAGTGCCTGTTGTAAAACAATATTTAACAACTCCCTTACATATGTCTCTATTAGGAATTCATCCCTGGCAAACCTGGTTCGAAGTTACTCAATTGCCTTTGTGTAATTTTCCGACGATGGAGGAAAACTATTTATTAATTCTGCTGCAGGAGAACCTGCTTCCAGTCCTTGAATCAGGTACTGAAACTTGTCTTCATCGTCTATGTCCGAATCTTGGTGGATTTTCTTGAATTGACTCCAAAACCCGATCCAATTCCTAACGTCTCCATTGAACTTCTTTAACTCCAATTTCGGGAGCTGTATTCTTCTTCTGTAATTAGTCGAACTGGCGGATGAACTAGCTTCGTAGACGTGGGTACTCTCTTTCAAAAACGTTTCACAAATTACTTGATATGAGGTCCATTCGTCTCTGTAATTTTCAACTTCTGTCATTTCTTGTTCGTAGCATGCTTGTTCTTCCTCTTTCTCTAGGGACAAATATTGTTCTCGTATTTTTTGATCTGTGACAAATAATCTACAGCTTTTATCTTCTAACTGTTTATTACAAGTGAGAAGCTTGGTTTTATCCACAACTGAAGCTTTAATGAGTCCGTCTATTTCACGGCAAGTCTTTGTGAACATTCGCCGCAGTTGAGTCCTCTCCTTTTTCAAAATGGCCAAATTTTCCATAATTACGCCTCAAAGGGTCCTGTCACGGTCGCCAAATGTCGGAAAATGGGTGGAAAATTTGGTAATTCAAAGATTTTTAATAAGAAGCGATTTTAAAGAATGACAACTTTATTTTTTTTATTCGAACATCAATTTCATCATTTTTTATTACTATAACAACATAGTATGTACAGGGCGGTAAGATTTTCTAACACCACCCTCCACACGTTACAGATATAGATGTTAAACTTAACGAAACTGTTGCAATTGAAACATATGCTTCTATTACAAAGAATACAGTTGTTGAATGTGGTTTATTCAACTTTTAAGAAAAATGTTATCGTTTCTTATTAACTTCACCAGATGGATTGGTAGATGATGCTAAAAATTTTTAAGTAAAGTGTTTTTACTCAGCTCGAGAATTTGCACTATTAAATGCACAAAAACATGCTAAATACTTTTGTTCTACTACAGCTGATGGAAAAAAATTGTTCCTTAGGAAAACCATAACTATTTTTAGTAAGTAAATGTTTAGCAATGATTTATCTTTTGTAGGATCAATAAGAATTTTTAAAAGGTATATTTAATAAATTTATTTATAATAGAAATAGTTTTTTTTTTTGTTAAAAAAAAATGAAATACCTACTAAGGTAATATGGTTTTTGAGGCAATCAGATTTTTACGAATTTATATTTTTTAACAGAAAAAATGTCATTACTAAATACCTGTTGTTTTAATTTTAAAATCTGTTTTTTTTACTTGCGAACCTTCTTAAATATCGTCCTACGATCCAATTTCTACCAAAAACTAATCAACATGCAATTAACATGATACTGAGAATTGGTAAACATCTGTTCAACTTTTTTAATTGATAAAACACATGCATCATTAAGAATGTACCTTTCATTTAATAATTAAATATTTCAAATATTCTGTAAAATGAATAGGTACGTTTGCATCGACCGAATTATTAATAGAAAAATATTTATTTAATCCAGCGAACTTAGTAATACAACTCGATCTGGCAACACGGTAGCGTTGGTGTACGCGGACATCCGAAATTTCTGTTTGAGTAGGAAATTTAGTGCTCTCTGTGAGCAATAGAGGACTTCTATACAAGGGAAGTGCAACCAACTTGACAAATTTTTTTTGACACTAATGACATAAGAAATCGGGTCACATAAAGAGGCTATTTTTTTGTTAAATTTTTGGTTTTTCTTATCTACTTTTATGCCGTTTAGATACCATGTTGTACCCATAACGTAAAAAATACTTTTTATTTTAGGGTATTTTACATTTAAAGGTTGAAAACATTTGTCAATATCAGCTGTCGATAATGTCAAAACATAAGCGTAGTATTGCATTTTATTTTTTGTTGTTAATAGTCTAATTGTGTTTCTCCTGCTTTCTTGAAACATTATTTTTCATTAGGTTTTATTTATTTATGTCGATTGCAAAATGCTGGTGCTACGAATACAAGTTCTATACAATATACAACCAACATACAATACTAGTTACGTTATGCCCATCTATCGTCACGCCTGTGTTCTATCATCAACATAATTGACAGCTGACAATGACAAAATATTTCAACCTTTAAATGTAAAATACCCTAAACTAAAAAGTCTTTTTCACGTTACGGGTACAACAAGGTATGCAAATGGCATAAAAGTAGATAGGAAAAACCAAAAATCAAACTAAAAAACAGCCTTTTTATGTGACCCGATTTCTTATGTCATTAGTGTCAATTTTATTTTGTCAAGTTGGTTGCCCTTCTCTTGTATAGAAGTCCTCTATTTTAGAAAGTACTAATTGAGATGGCAGCACCTCTCAGAGATAAGATTTTGAAAGAGGAAATTCAAAATAGTATTATTGTTTAATTGAATTTTTCACTAAATTTATAAAAAACTTATTAATGTTTTGAGGTCAATGTCTTTAAATATAATTATTGAAGGTATATTCTTTAATATTACATTCATTTTTATAGTTTAAATCTAATTTTTGTTAATAAAATAAATATATTCTTCAATTACGTCATTTCTGCAAGTTCAAAAATTTTCAAAAAATTTATGTAAGTTTCTTAACCAAAACTAATTTATTTTATGAAATAATGATCTCTCTTGATAATCTAGTTTCTTTGTTTTATACTTGTAAAAAAGTAAATTTTCCGATTTTTCTTGAGAACAAATGATACAAACTGGATCAAATTTTGGTAAAATAATACTTAAGGCTGTATATACATTCACACATTTTTTCAAAAATTTTGAACGTGTAGATACTTTTTCCGGGGGTCCATATAAACCTTAAGGGGATTATTTTACCCCAGTATCCCCTATAGTATGCTGTAGAATGAATTCACATTATAACATCTATAAAAGGTTTCAGAGCAACTTTCGGAAAAAGTACCGTAAAAGTATTAGTGTGATGTTTTCCGAACTTTACTTTATAACCTCTCTGAGATGTGCTATAAAAGTCTTGCTGTTGCGGACATTCGGCGGTTGCATGGATATTAGGGTTACATTAAAAGTACATTGGATGCGACCTTAAAGAGCCTAAAATTGCAGCTTATTAACGTAGATGGGATGTTTTTGTGCTAGCTGGTTGGTAGGTATCTATATGATAGAGAAAGTATATATTATTTTTAATTTGATTGATATAAGGACCAAAATCATATGCTTTTAAATTAATTTTCCTAAAAACTATTCTCTGCTCATAAACCTCTATTTAAAATTAGCAGCAACATGGCGGCAAAGACGTATTGTCGCCATTGTACTAATCAAGTCACTGTAGTTTGTAGGAGATTTGCTGCATTTGAATATCCACATCGAACGCATCTGAGATGTTGTGAATTTTTTATCACGTGATAGAGGATTAGATTTAAATTTAGATGAAATAAACAAACGCTCTAGACGTAATAAAAATGACGAGTTAGAAATTTATACTTTTTGCGTTTGACTTTTGAGACTAGAACTAAACCTAAATTTGAAATCTAAACAAAAATTAAATAAACTAATCACTTTCATATTTACGCTAGCATAAACAAAGGATAAATTAATAAACTTTTAACTGAACCAACTGAACTGAATCGGCATCTGGCTTTACAGAACACCTACTTTCTGGCATGGAACGAATATCTCATTTCAAATCGAGTTGTAAAAATGTAATCTAGACAGCTACATTTCGGATAAACAAACGCAGATGCAGATGTAGAAGATGTGTCCGATGTGAATAAACTAACGCTCGAATGTAAAGAATGCGTCGGATGTGGATATTCGAACGCTGCAATTATTGTCATGTGTTCTCAACTAAGAATAAAATAACACTGTTAAGGCCAAGTTCAATGACAAGTGACGGCGACTTTTTTATCACAAGAAATACAGCTCTGAACGATAATATTTTTAAAAACTGTTTTCATAAATGGGTTAAAAAAACTGTAAAAAATGATGGAAAGTCTATGGTTTGTTTTACTTTTAATGCAAAATATTTTAATAAGTGATATTTAACAAATATTTAAAAGTTATGGACTTTCCATCATTTTTTATAGTATTTAAAAGTTAAAACGCAACATATATTCTTTTATTTTTGCCTAATTATTTCAGGATTCTTGTGATAAGATTTAAAAATGTAGGGCCCATAAGATGCTGCCATCTGAACAGACGGAATATACACTAAAAATTGAAAAATTGCAACATCGCTCCCTATGCAGACGAATGTAAAATGGCTTAGCCCAATTTGACCATGTTTAGGGTGAGGGGCGAGGTGGTGTGTGGGGAAAGGTTGCAAGTAAATAAATTATTCTATAAATGCTATTTTCTGTTTGGAACACAAGCATGTTTGTTTTGAAAGTTTGACGTTTATGGTTTGACGTGTCATTTCAATTTAATGGACTTTAATAATTTAAAAGATGCAATGTACTTATATTATTTATATATATTATTGTAGATCCAGGTATGTTTTCGGTTTTTATTTTATTTTTATTTGGCTAGTTTGCTAATATAACAATATTCAAATTTAGTAAAAAATAATGTAATAATATAACAATTATTTTAATAACATTCTAAATAGGAAATGTAATTTAACTGCAATTGTTTTGATAACAGTATTTGCATATGTTCTGTGAATTTCATCTGTTTCCGAATAATTACCCTTAAATATTTGAATTTTTCTACTAACTGTATAGATTTTCTTCCAATTTACTATATTGTTTGTCCACAAACTGCATATAGTTATTACTTATCAGCTTATATTTTGTTTTAGGTATTTGTGTTGATTTTTAACAAATGATTGCAACATCATTTATAAACATTTTGCAGAGTTTCATTGACAATTATTAACTCTTAGTTATCTGAATCCTTACAACTTACAAGAAACATAGATAAGGACATCAAAGGCAAACAGGTAAATGTCATATTAATTATTGCAACATTAACAATCATTAATATAAATTAAAAATAACAGGGGACCTAATTTTCTTCCTTTGATGTGGTTAATTTCTTCTGATCAGAACAGCGATTCTTTTGTGCCAACTCGACACATTACATACAGAATAGAGAGTCATTACATCAAAATCGCTGTCTGTCGAACAAAGATAGGAGTCTCTATAGGAGACGTATTGAAAGATGAGAATCCCACTACATATGTTATTTCATTTTAATATCTCTGACCTGATACTTAGGTAATCTACATGCTACTCCAATGCATGCATTATGGCATAGATATAAAAAACCACCTTTATACCAATACTTTTTATTTTTTTTTATCGAATGGTTTTGATCAATAGAATCAAGTGCATTTTAAAGAAATACAATTAATTTTTAATTGTACATATGGCGGGTTGTACAATAGGCAGTTAAAATGTAGACTTAGTTTAAACTGTGAACCTTGTTGTATACTCATCGGTTATTGTTAAACATAGTTTTAAAAATGACATTTGTTTTTGAATATAACTAGTTAAAAATAAAACTCTTGTTAGTTAAAATATGTTTAGAATATTTTTTGTACAACCTGCCCATAATGTATTTTGTAATAATTAAAAATCATAATATTCTTGTAAGGAAGTTGGAAAGCTTAGGGTTTAATCAGTCGCTGTTGAGATTATTTTCATCTTACCTAAATCATCGTTTTAATTATGTCTTTTACAACGGATTTTCATCTTCACCCCTCACAGCAACATCTGGAGTTCCACAGAGCTCCAATCTGGGGCCACTATTATTTAGTATATTTATAAATGACTTGGCAATAAATTTAACCTGCTGTTCGCTGCTGACTTAAAAATATTTACCTCAATCTTATCAATTCAAGACTGTTACTTTTTACAGACCCAACTTGGGAATCGTTGAAAATTGGTGTAATGAAAACAAGCTGTTTATGAATGTGTCTAAATGTAAAGTATGTTCCTATACTAGAAGTAATATCAAGGTGGAGTTTGATTATTTATTTAACAGCCTACCTTTATCGGACTTGTGCACAAATTGAAGATTAAGCAGGTATATTATTCAACCAAAAAGTTACTTTTTCGGATTATATTGAAAATACCGTTGCTTCCGAGGTTGCTTCTGCGTTGAAAAGCTTAGGGTTCTTAATTCCGTAATACTGGTTCTTTAACAAACTCTTAAAGCTTGGAGATCCTTACTTTTCTTTAGTTCGTTCCAGGCCAGAATATGCATCTCTTGTCTGGAACCTTATTTATAATATTCATAAAAGATCATTGGAAAATGTTCAGCGGCGATCTCTTAAGTACCTTTCTTTTAAAATAGATGAGCTGTATATAATTCGAGGTATTGAAGAATCTCTGCTTCTTTCGAAAAAAGAAGGGTAATTTTCAGTGTTACATTTTTTTATAAAATATCACATAACACTATTGATGTACTATTTGTGATAAATTAAATAAATTTTAATGTTCCCCAAACAGCCATTAGATATCATAAAACATTTTATACAGCAAGTATTTGAACGAACTTAGGAAGAAATTCACCTATAACGCTAATGTGCTCAAATTTTAATTAATTTTGTTCTGATTGGGATATTTATTTCGACCATTAGTTGTACTAATTTGTAGCTAATGTATTTAGGATTATTTCTTTTCTTTTTTTTTTCTTGCTGTTGCTGAAATTATTTTCTGTCGAAATATTATGTTTAACATTTATTTCATGTATTTTGTTATGTAAATGGATTAATTTGTTGGGCAATAAAATTATTTTTATTTTAATAAGCAAAAAAATGTTTATTTTGATGCACCTACCACCTTTAAAAGTTTGTCTGTATATTAACGAGAAATCCTATATAATTCCCAAAGAAAAATATTTTTGGAATAAATTCCGAATTCTATTTATTGATATTTGTTATTTTTTAGGTTCAATGACTCGAAATATGATGATCAGCTACACCAAGAATATCCTTGATGCTTAAAAAAATGGTACGAGATTAAGCAGATTTGATGCTATGTCACATTGTGGTGCGAAGACGTGGCTTGTATAAATTTGGGGTATCAGTTGATAGAAAACAGTACGCATAAATAAATTTAAATCCGCAGATGCATCAGAGATAGCCATATTCCATACCACAATATGTCATGCGTGAACTCTATGAGATTTCATCGGCTAAGTATCATTCCTCTGTAATGTTTTGTATCATTAGGAACACGCAACATTGTAAACAATTATGACCAGGGTTTTTTGACCTTTTCCCTAGGTCAGAGAGAATAAGTGAATACTAAAAATAATGTATAGTAATAAAGATTGAAAATATATATACTTTTAAGAGTTTTATTATGTCAGCCATAGTTTTATACCAAAAATGAAAATAAACTGAAATTATACATTAAAAATACATTCATAAATTAACTATATTTATAACACTTATCGACTCTCCTGGCTAAAATATTACTTATCTATCTATTAGGCTCTGTTCCGCCTATTTTTTGCCTTTAGCCTCCTTCTGACACTTCCATTCCTTCTCATTCAGTGTAGTATCCACATAGTTTTCAGAATATCAAGTGTTATACCTACCTATCTGATGCTTGGTCTTGCAAAGTTCATCTTCAGTACACCTGCTTATGTGACATCTATCTTGATGTCAAGTTTGATTGAACACCCGTTTATTGCCTATTACTCTTATACTTAACCAGTAGTGGCTTGACTTGAACGCATATGTCAAATTCGGCCAAAACACAGCCTTGGTACACAAATATCTATTTTACCGCTGGTTTCATTACAAAAAAACTGGAGTAAAGGGTAAAATTATCTCTTGTCCAGTACACTCGTATAATACACTTGAGTATTAGCCTATATTATTTTTGATTGAAAATGTATACATTTAAAAATGTCGTTTACTTAAAAATAAACATTTAATTTTGATATTTTATTTAACTAGATCAAAACATTAAATTATTATTTTCCATGGCTTATACCGGACCTGTATGTACTCTAGTAGCCATGGAGTAGCTGACAGTGTTGCCGTCAGTTGCCGCCACATATTCATTAGTGACATACGTTTTATAAATTCATCGTGTTAGAAATTTGTTGACATAAAGAGATAGAAATTTAAAGTGACGTCTTTTATTACTTCGAATGAAAAAAATCGATAATCCAATTTTCTAACCTAAAAAAAATCGTGATGATATGTCAAACAAAATTGAACTTGGCCTTAAGGCCAAGTTCAATTTTGTTTGACATATCATCACGATTTTTTTTAGGTTAGAAAATTGGATTATCGATTTTTTTCATTCGAAGTAATAAAAGACGTCACTTTAAATTTCTATCTCTTTATGTCAACAAATTTCTAACACGATGAATTTATAAAACGTATTTCACTAATGAATATGTGGCTGCAACTGACGGCAACACTGTCAGCTACTTCATGGCTACTAGAGTACATACAGGTCCGGTATAAGCCATGGAAAATAATAATTTAATGTTTTGATCGAGTTAAATAAAATATCAAAATTAAATGTTTATTTTTAAGTAAACGACATTTTTAAATGTATACGTCTTCAATCAAAAATAATATAGGCAAGTGTATTATACGAGTGTACTGGACAAGAGATAATTTTACCCTTTACTCCAGTTTTTTGTAATGAAACCAGCGGTAAAATAGATATTTGTGTACCAAGGCTGTGTTTTGGCCGAATTAGACATATGCGTTCAAGTCTAAGCTAGTTCTGGTTAAGTATAAGAGTAATAGGCAAGAAACGGGTGTTCAATCAAACTTGACATCGAGATAGATGTCACATAAGCAGGTGTACTGAAGATGAACTTTGCAGGACCAAGCATCAGATAGGTATAACACTTGATATTCTGAAAAATATGTGAATACTACACCGAATAAAAACGAATGGAAGTGTCAGAAGGAGGCTAAAGGCAAAAAATAGACGGAACAGAGCCTAATAGATAGATACGTCATATTTTAGCAAGGAGAGAGTCGATGAGTGTTATAAATATAGTTATTTATGAATGTATTTTTAATGTATAATTTCAGTTTATTTTCATTTTTGGTATAAAACTATGGCTGACATAATAAAACTCTTAAAAGTATATATATTTTCAATCTTTATTACTATACATTATTTAGTATTCATTTATTCTCTCTGACCTAGGGAAAAGGTCAGAAAACCCTGGTCATAATTGTTTACAATGTTGCGTGTTCCTAATGATACAAAACATTACAGAGGAATGATACTTAGCCGATGAAATCTCACCGAGTTCACGCATGACATATTGTGGTATGGAATATATGCATCTGCAGATTTAAATTTATTTTTGCGTACTGTTTTCTATCAACTGATACCCCAAATTTATACAAGCCACGTCTTCGCACCACAATGTGACATAGCATCAAATCTGCTTAATCTCGTACCATTTTTTTAAAGTATCAAGGATATTCTTGGTGTAGCTGATCATCATGTTTCGAGTCACTGAACCTAAAAAATAAGAAATATCAATAAATAGAATTCGGAATTTATTCCAAAAATATTTTTCTTTGGGAATTATATAAGATTTCTCGTTAATATACTGACAAACTTTTAAAGGTGGTAGGTGCATCAAAATAAACATTTTTTTGCTTAATAAAATAAAAATAATTTTATTGCCCAACAAATTAATCCATTTACAGAACAAAATACATGAAATAAATGTTAAACATAATATTAGTAGGTATACCTGCTGAAGTTAAGTAAAAAAATTCTGGCGAATCTATGAAAATAGATAAAATATCATATATCGATTCTAAACAAAGTTTTGCAAAATTTCAATATTGTGAATTTGTAGATATCCATTTATGATAAAAAAACTAAATTTTACGACTTGCACTTGGAAAATAATGAATACTTCAGTTTTCATTTTGACATTAACACCATATAGATTGAAATTTGCTGGGGACTTTTTCGCAGATTTCATTTTTAACATAAACACTATCACATACTATAAGAAATAAACAAATTTAAAGCTAAAAAGTAAGAAAAAAAAATTAAAATGTAAACAATGAACTCGTTGCCATATGATGAACTGATTTTAAAACAAAATTAATAAATGAACTGAAATTAAAAAAAAATAATATAATAAATCGGTTTTATAAAAAAGTCCTTAAATAAATATAGAGTATGATTACATATACACAAATTTTGATTCTTAAATAAAAGGTCTTATCCACTTCTTCAAGAGCTAAAATCTGACGACGTAGCGAAATTTTGCTACTTCTGGCAACACTGAACGATATCCTACTTATAGGGACTTTCTACAAATTTCCTCCAGAGGGCGTATCACTTATCTTGAATCGCGAATAAAGATCCTTTCAATTATATCTTCTCAAGGAAGTGTAGGATTTGGAGTGGCTTCAGGTTAGGTAAATCTCCCTCTTCTATTTGATATGCTCCTAGGTATAGTGCCCTTGGATTCTGAAGTGCTACACATTTAGTTAGAATGTGAATAAAGATTTTTTCCTCCTCCTCACAAAATCTGCACTATCTTCTACTACTCTCAGTTTACTAAGGTGTAATTTTAGTTGGCAATGTCCAGTAAGGATCCCTGTTACAAGTGTTCTCACTACTAGAAAAATGTATATTATGATAACAGCTTAAAATACAATCTGGCTAATGTGGAACACCCCGAAAGCCTTGCCAGACTCGTCTAATGACCGTCAGGCGCGCTAAATTCGGCACGTTCGATTACTATTCCTCTCCTCGTTTAACTACCTGGCTTGTCAGGTCCGACCGAAATACGGTTTTATAACCGAAACAGAAACCAAATTTCGGCTCCTTTCTTAGTTTCGGCCAAAACAAAAACAAGAACTTTCTTTTAAGGCAATCTCTTATTGAAATTTGCAATATCTCATTGTAATCCTTGTTTTAGACTAATTAACTCGTATTATAAATTTTAGCTACATTTACTTATTACCACCTGTTTATTTATGTGATCAAAAGAAGCCATTAATAAATTTATTGACATGTTCACTTGAAACAAAGCAGAGAAGTTTGTGTGTACGTACACTGTGTAGGAATGGCACCCGGCACAGTCGCCATTGTGCCGGACCAATTGTGATACGAAAACTTTTAAAAGTAGTTTCGCTGTCGGCTGCCGTTTCCGCCAGTTTTCCGCCGAAACAGAAACTGTAGTCGAAACTATTATTTAAAGCCAAAGTTGGCCGAAACCGTAACCGAACCTTCGGTCGGACACTACTTGTGAGTCTGGCAGGCCTCTGTAATTGTAATTGTCAGCCAGACGTGTATTTTCACTTACGAATATTTTGAAATTTAGTCTAAGTAGATGGATAATGTTCTTAAAATATGCAAAAATTTACTGATAATAATTTAGGCACGTTTGGTATTGGGTAAGAAAGTTTTACACCAAAATATTCAAATTTTAAAACTTGACAGACATGCATTAAAACGACTAAAATCAAATTTTTAAAGGACATACCATGACCATTTGTCGTATTGAAGTCGTTTAGTTGACGCGAAAAACCTAATTATTATTTTACATAAAATAAATGTAGTGTATTTCTACCTAGTTATAATTGGTATTAAATAAAATATTAACCACTGAAATGGCAAATTTTTTATTTGCATGAAAGAGCTGCTCAACTGTCAAAAAAATGTTCAGTATAATTTCGTTCAGGGTACCCACCAAAAGAAAAATTTCCGGAAATTTTTCTGGTTGTCATGAAAGTGTTTTAAAATAACAGCAGTTGATTGGCTATAAAATGGAGGTGTAAAATTATAATTTAATCTATCACGTGACAAATTTTCAAACCCGGGAAAATAAAAGCAAAAATATTATATTTTTTCCATTTAGAAGATATTACCAGACTCATTAGCCAATTTCGTAAATCAGCCAGACTTATTATTATAAACAGTTCATGATTGTATCAATTTATATGCTCAATTTTCTGCCACACTCACTTTCCACTATCTGAGATAATCCAAACTGCTATTTTTATAAGCTTTATGTTCTAGTTTAGTAAATGTAAAATAGTTATGACTGGGAAAATAAGTGTCAGACTCAAAAATTTTAGTTTTTGTCACTAAGAGAACAGTTTATTTTTCATATACACCGACTGGAAAAATGAATACGAAAAAAATTCACTGCCTCCTGAACTAAATGTAAAATTGCAGAATCAATCAAATGGCACGATTCTTTTTATTTTTTATTTCTGTTCTGAAATGTTTGGGTGGATGTGCGATAAATGTTCTAATTATTTTTGGGGGGGCTAATTTGGTTTTTGGGGGGCTTAGCCCCCCCAAGCCCCCCCTTAACTTCGCCCATGAAGCGTAGACAGGTTATTTTTCATCTCACTCGGGAGTATTTATAATAACCATTATTTCACATTGTTATTGTCTGATCCACGAACTTGTGGACTGGATAAGAACAATGTAAAACAGAAAATTGTAATATAAATATTCTCACGCCTGGCCATTTTCTAATTGGGTCACCCTTATTATCTTACCCTGAAGTTGATATATCTCAAAAATTTAATAAGTTAAAATTATTCAAAAAAAAAAACACCAAAAAAGAAGACAATAGTTGCCCTAAACTCCTCGCCACTTAGTTTCTGTATCTCAAATTGTATGCTGGCAAGCAAATAAATTGATTTACCACCATCAGAAATAGTTTTAATAGAATTTAAATTAGCACCCCAAATTATACTGGGAAGAAACTGTAGATAATTATTTCTGTTATAAACAGAAGAGTTTAAAAAGATCAGTTGAGTTCGGCAAGATACTCTACCAGTGGAAATTAACAAATACCTATATAAATAAATTTGTTATAATTGAATTTGCCATTGTAGTGATCTAGTTCTAGTATATTTACAATATCCTGTTGAAAGATGTTCCCCAGTAACACCATTCTAGGGGCGCCTATGGTTCAGCATGCAGCCGGTTTTGCCAAGCAGAGACAAGTATATAAATACCTCCGAATTTAAATCTCGTCAGTCGAACTAAGATATTGACTTAGCAAGACTCTCCTCTCCTGCTCCTGCAGAGTTATTGACTCTGTAGGCTTCCCGACGTCCCGACCATTACCTGCAAAGGTATTGACTTTGTAGGTTCTCCTTCACCGTGAATCTCTCCCACGAAGGTACTGACTTCGAGGGACTTTCATCACCGTAAAGGTAGCCTATGCTTTTGTCTTATCTTCGCCACACCATCCTGGATCACTAAGCCACGCCGAACCGACGCAAGGAATATACTTTGGGGAACATCATTTGAAGATATGACGAATTGACATATAGCCAGAACCTTTTCATGTACATATTGTAAGTATTGTTACCTGCATATAAATTGTTAGAATAAAGTTTTATTTCCAAGGAACTCTGTCTCCAAATATCTAAAATCTACCCGCTTCCCAACAAACCAAAGAAGGGGTTACACTGTTCATAATTGTCAATGTAGCCTTAAATCTGGTTGTGTTTACATCAGCTGTATGTATAACCTACCAAACTTTATCCTAGTATTTTGATTCTACATATTTACCTTAGAAACACTATCAATAACTACAGTTGCTAAAACAGCGTCATGATCTGCCACATTTACTTAATTAACATCACATTTAAAAGCTCCTATACACGATCGCCCAAGAGCTATTGCATTCATTCATTTATTCATTCATGTTTGTCCATTGTTCAAGATGGAATTCGAGGACGAGTTGGTTGCAGCTACTGCTATTTATGTGATTTGTACATACAATTATCACATAAATAATGTTAATAATAAAATTATAAAAAAGGTAGAAAAGAAGGTTGTGTGTTCATCCTAATCTTTGTATTTTAAATCATTGAGTCACCTTGATATAGGAAACAAAAGAATTGTAAACGAATGTATAGCCAAAGAGAAAAAGTTTATTTAAATTCAAACAAAGATTACATAAGTCGATTTTTAAAAATAAAAAAATCAGTTGCTTCAGTGAAATTTTATTTCATCCTTATACACTTCCTTTACATTCCGTTTTCCATTGGTTAGAGTCTACAGAAATTGACTGCATCATTTCCAGATACTTATCATAACTGCATTGGTGTTGACACTGTTTTACATCTAATTCCTTAAAATCTTTACATTTTTTATTATAAATTCTCAGGTAAACATCATCGTTTGCGCTCTTATACAATTCCCAAATTATCGTTTCTGCGAATTCGGGTAAATGATAGTCATAAACACCGTAACTATTTAAAACTGACGCTATAGTTTCATCGTGAGCAGAAATCATCAAAAATTTAGGATTTGTTCCATTAATAATTCCGTCAAAGTAATTGTGAAGGTTATTAAAAAATGGACCGATCTTAAGACGTTGCATTTCGGTGGTAAAAGTTCCTATGGAAAAATGTAATCCTGCTAAATAATTTAGTTCGCTCATATCGATTTGATCTGCCCATTCGGGTAAATAAGATGAATTGTGCATATTGTAAATGTAAAATACTGTATAGAGCGTTTCGAAATATCCAAGTTCTTCGATATTCCATCCAGTTTTTTTCTCAATAAACGTTGTAATGGCTTCATGTTTTTGTAAAACGTTTTTAAAATATGACGAATATAAGGTCGAGTTATACAGTTCCTCAAACTTTGGACAAATGTTTTCTGGATATATTACAGCAATGTCTTTGTAGGGTATCGTGTGAATAGGAATTGGATCCCAAGGTAAATTCTTTTTCCAAATGGTGGATTCGTTTGTTGGGTAATACAGGCCTGCTAAATTCGAAGCAGCCGACATCAATATTCTGTCGAGATCGGTCGATCTGACCAAAATATCTTGAGCATTATACACTTCGGGCAAAAAACCATCATAACGGGACCTTAACCAACTTCCCAGATTAAATTGACTTAATTTTCCTGCCTGAAAATTAACAAAAAAAATTTGAAAATGTCATAACAATAATGACATTTATTTGATTATTTAACATTATAATCAACAGACGCCAATAAAAACAAAGTGTATCTGAAACCACACCATGCTGCAGTGTTTTCATTCAAACCCGATTGGATTAAAAAAATTCAGAGTAACGAATCAATAATTTATGCGGAACGTTAATGTAAAGTTTGTCAAAAAGGTACAAAAATAGACAAAAACGTTTTAGTTGTTTAAATATACATTATAAAAACAAAATCGACATTATCTTACGGAAACAAGCAAATTTTATTTATAAAAGTTCGGGTTATGTTGTTAAATAATCTTTTCAAATATCAAAGGTGAGAATTTTTTTGAGAAAATATTGTTGTTTCTTTATAAATTATGCAAATTTGACTCAACAAAATGTTCCCGAAATAAGGAGGCCTTTGTTTCGTGAAAATTAGACGCATAATTTCTAAAGAAAAAACAAAATTATCTCAAAAAATTCTTACCTTTTGTAGTATTACTGTGATATTATGATCTATGTATTTTTGATCAAGTCATAATAAAGAAATAATGACATTTATCTGATTATTTAACATTATAATCTTTTATTCCAAAAAATGCAAATAAAAAAAAAACTGTTGCAGTGTTTATATTTAATTCCGATTCGATTTAACAAATTGAATTAATTACCAGAGTAACTTTAATGTGAAGTTTGTCAAAAAATGGACAAAAATCAGTTTGCTTATTCAAATATAATTTTAAATACATAATCGATTTTATCTCATGGAACCAAAGTAAATTTTTTTTATAAAAGTTCTGTTTATATTGTTAAATCATTTTTCCAAATACATGCAAGGTGAGATTTTTTTAAGAATATTTTGTTGTTTCCTTACAAATTATGCAAATTTCATTAAAAAAAAATGTTTCCGAAATATCACTCGACCAATGTATCTTACTATTTTATGGAGGATTTTGTTTTATGAAAATTAGACCCATAGTTTTCAAAGAAACAACAAAATATTAACAAACCATTTTTACCTCTTGTAGTACTACCCTTAACAATAGTATGTATGTATCTATATGCTTAAAACTTACATCTAGGAGTTGTCCCAATCCTTTTGGCCAATACTTAACATCAAAATAAGGATCATTAGGCTATGATTCATCAGGACCTCTATCACCGTGTCGATAAACCTGAAATTAAATAAGCCCTTATTGAGATTTTGTATTAAATAGTTATTAAGATAATGAAACTAACTATAAAAGTAACTTACAACTGCCACCCCAATAAGTTCATCACTTTGATCACTGTCTATTACCAAACCAAAACACTGATCAAGAGAATAGGCAAATAGGAAAATTAAAGTTACTTTTGAAATAGAAATCATCTTGAATGAAATATTATTAGATTTTAACTTAATTTGTGAACTGTCTGGTTTTATAATAATTAGTAAATCAGATAACGGTATTTGTACTTTCAATAATGACAATATATATTTTTTATTATTTTAATATTTCCATAATTTACAATAAAGTAGATAAATATTATACGTTTACTATCTATTATAGATTATTAGATTTAAATGATAACTATTAAAATAAATTTAATGATACTCACGGTGACAGTAAAAAATGGAAATTAATCAATGAAATGAATGGATGTTAAAAATTTAACTACCTTCTGATTTTATTAAATAAAAATTGAGGTTTTGTTAAAAATAATAAAGAAAAAGCAAACTTATTTATTAATATGTTTACAAAATTGGGTAAAAATTTAAAACCAGTTACAGGTTCAGAAATAACATCTTTTCTAACTAAAAAACAACTGTTTTGCAGGATCTAATGAAATAGAAACTAAACTGATTAAATATATTCATCGACTACGCTTTACTGAGTTGGTCTTTTGAATTGCTTCCAATGAAAATATTATTGAAAAAATCTGCTGTTACTTTTTCAAGTAGTAGACTAAGTTCAGAGTAACTATAAATTTTTTTCTATATATTTTTTTATGTATTTGCTGCTGTTATACTACCATACGCGTGTTTAGTGTGCGTCACAGGTTGAGGAAGGTCATAGCACTAAATGCCAACAAAGGAACCATACTGTCATTTAAGTCCATAGGAATAACACGGCCCAGGCTAGCACAGAAATACCCCATCTATGTTAATAAGCTACAATTTTAGGCTCTTTAAGCTCACATACGATGTACTTTTAATGTAACCCTAATATCCCTGCAACCACCGAATGTCCGCAACGGCAAGACTTTTATGGCACATCTCACAGAGGTTACAAAGTGAAGTTCGGAAAACAGCACACTAGCACTTTTAAGGTACTTACCCTGAAAGTTGCTCTGAAACTTTCTACAGCATTATACAGTGTGTCCACGGATGGACTTGTGAAAATATTTATTTTAAATTAAAAAAGTAATTCTTCATAATTTATTTTACTTGTTTAATAAATTCGCTTCACATTATGAAATTGTGAAAAATTACTTTTTTTAATTTAAAATAAATATTTTTACAAGTATAATTAAATCCATTCATGGACACACTATATTGTTCTTTGTGTAATGTAATACAGAGAGGCTGAAATTGAGGTAGGGGAGAGTGGGGCACAGAGGACTGGTGGTGCACAAAGGACTTTGTTCATATTTCTGCTATACGTTCTGCCACCTGGTCGGCTTTACACTATATTAAAGTCCGCACATCTTTCTATCAGTCTATAGGTTATGATCGCCGATTCGACAACTCGTGCAGTTTTGCCAAAAGAGTGATTTTCAAGGTATGTGATGTGATATTTATTTATTTTTATTGCCTCGTAAATAATTTAAAATTGTATTGATGTGTTTACGTATTGCATGCATTTGAAACTCCCATTAATAAGGTCTTGTAAGGACATGATATTTTCCAATAATTCTACCTGTAGATTTCATAACCTATAATTTCGTCTGAAGTGTGTATTCGGGGCAGAGCGGACCAACATCTGGTCCTCTGTGTCCCCTCTTGGTCCTGCGTGCCCCGTTAAAGATAATTCTTCTATTTCAGATGGTACGTGCATATAAAAAAAGAAGCCTGTCCCAGAGTGGACTATCCAAGATGTTGAAGCTGCCATTAGTGCTGTAAACAGGAGTGAATTATCCATCACAGAGGCAGCTAAGCAATATGGTGTTCCGAAAACGTGTCTTCTAAGGCGTATTAAAAGTAATAATGTTACGCCTCCGCAAAATGATCACTTTAAACAAGTATTCACTAAAATTCAAGAAGAACAAATTGTTAAACATGTCCTTGACTTAGAAACAACATTTTATGGTCTGGGGCCCATTGATATAAGAAAACTTGTTTTTCAAGTAGCAGAGAAGATAAATATTGCTCATCCCTTCAGCAAAGAAAAGAAAATGGCAGGTATGGACTGATTATATCATTTTAGAAAAAGGCATCCGAATTTATCATTAAGAGCTCCTGAGCCAACCAGTATTGCGAGAGCGGCTGGTTTTAATAAAGTGCAGGTTACTAAATTTTATGATTTGTTGTCCTCGGTGATGAATAAGTACAAATTTCAAGCTGACCAAATATATAATGCTGACGAAACTGGCATGAATACCGTACCCAAGCTACGAAAAATTGTTGCACGAAAGGGACGCAAGCAAGTAGGCCGCATAGTAAGCACAGAAAGGGTTTTTAATGTTACAGTGAAATATCATCTTCAGTTTCTTACATTCCTAAATGGCTTTCCAATCACCCAGCTCAAAGAATATCAATCGATGATGTTATGGAGATTTTTGGCAAAGCATTTTTAAAACTTGCCACTCTAGAAAAGGCCGTCAAGGGTTTTTATGTAACAGGTATTTTTTCGCTAAATCCTGATGTATTTTCGGATACTCAGTTTCTTCCTTCGTCGGTCACTGAGAATCCACAAGTGACAGCAGATTTTGATAATAGAGAGAATAATCAACTTAATGCAGAACCACTGCTTCAGCATAGTCACTTCCTCGATAATAACCCAGAGTTGGTCCCAGAGGACGAAACTGTTCAATCAAGACTAATATTACTAGTATCCTCAACCTCACGAAAAATGGACACTTCTGAACCAGTACCGGGTCCATCGACTACCAAAGATATACCAACATCACGAAAAATAGACACTTCTGAACCAATACCAGGTCCGTCGACTGCCAAGGATCCATCAGGAGATGATTTTGAAAAAATATTGGCTACAATTTCACCCAAGCCAAAGTGCAAACGAAAACTTAATACCAAACGGAAAGCTCAAACAGCAGAAGAATTAACGCCATTTAAAGACTCTCTAGAAGTCGAAATTCAAGAAAAAAGGAGAAATGCATCGCTGAAAAAGAATTCTGAAAAAGGTAAGCCGGTTATTAGAAAATGCTTCTCGGCTTCTGAAAAAGGAAAAAGTCTGCAAAATAGCCACGGTTTAGCAAAAACGAGAAAGAAACTTCAAACACAACGGAGGCTGGATGACGATTCTAGCGAATCAGACGATGAAATTAATCCAAAATGCATATATTGTATCGGAAAATTATTAAAGTCCAAACCTAACGAAGGGTGGATTCAATGCCAGTTGTGCCGAAATTGGG
Organism: Psylliodes chrysocephalus; assembly: GCA_927349885.1. Taxonomy (NCBI): domain Eukaryota; kingdom Metazoa; phylum Arthropoda; class Insecta; order Coleoptera; family Chrysomelidae; genus Psylliodes; species Psylliodes chrysocephalus. The sequence goes on from OV651833.1 coordinate 4,418,576, forward strand.
CCCACCAAATGTGTGCAGGTGCATCAGAAGATGACGATCAGTTCCTATGCGCAATGTGTGATTAACATAAGAACCTAGCGTTTATTTTTGTCAAAAATGAGCATTAATGTTTTATTTTAAATATAAACCATTATTATTGTGTTTTGTGGTTCGTTTTTCAATAAAACCTGTTTTTTATCATTATTAAATTCGGAATTAGTTTTTTTACATACAAGTAACTTAGCGGTCCTTTGTGCCCCAAGGTATGGGGCAGAGAGGACCGAATACATTCACTCAAACTTTTCAAAATAGAATCAATACCAAGTAAGATTTTGTACAGGTATATGCATCAGTCGATACCGCATAGGTGTAGCCCCAGTATCTTACATAGTGAAATTTTTATTAAAATGTTCTTGAAATCAAGTAGTAATATCACAAAAGTAGAGGTAGGTATATCACAAACGCAGTTACACATGTGCGATAGTAGAAGCCACCTATAAAGCACAAAGGACAAAATTTGGTTAATAGTATAATAAGGTATCAATATTGCAAAGGTTCACTAGAAGCTTAAACAGTGAACGATTGTACAAAAGTATATTTATATGAGGTACGTTTCAAGATGGCAATTGTATGATGCTAAAAAACTAGATCTGTGAATAATAGATGATTGCAACAATGACTAGGTACATATTATACGAGATAGCTGAGTTCCCAGATTGCTTACCTATACTCGCAGAGATATGTCATCTTTTAAAATCAAACCTTTTAACTTTTTTTTTGTATAGATATTTATTATTTATGCAAAAGTGAACAAAAATTACTTTATTCAAACTACATGTGGCTTGGAAATATTTTTATTTTTACTAGGTATAATGTAACATAAATATATGACAATTTATTAGAAGAGGATAAATTATATTTTTATTTAAAATGATTTTACTTTTCCACAACATAATGAATAAAAAAGAGATTGACCTATTTTTTTAACGATTATCGAAAGAAATTATATAGAAATTAAAAAATAATGCTCAAGTTTAAATCGTTGCATTTATTTTTAGATAATTTGTCTTACTTTATTGTTTTAAGAGCCAAAAATCAATCTTACATTTGAGGCAGTTAAAAACAATTGTAAAAAAAATGATTCAGACCAATCGTTCTAAAAATGAACCGACAATGACGCTAAATCGCGAAAAACTTATATTTTTAAAGAAAAACAACTAAAATTTCAACTTTTTAACAAATTTAATTTTTTTGGCTCTTTAGCGTCATTCTATAACAAATATCTTAACTATTTTCTAAATAACTTTTTTTTAAAAAGATTACCAATTTTAAACAGGACCAAAGATTAACATAGTTTTTATTCCGATACTAATTCTATTAAAACAATGATACCAGTGAATATGGCAACGCTGCTGGTCTATGAAGCCCGTGGTTAAAAGGGTAGCTGCTGTTTAGTTAAACTTGTTAATTCCTGTGTCGAAAAAAAGTTGTTTTTGAAGAGGTGCAAAATTATTGTGATCGTCTTAGTTTGTTTTTGAGGCGTTGTTAGGTTTTTGTTTAATTTAGTTTTTAGTTAATTTATGAAATGAAAAATTCTGGAAAGCAAAAATGCTACCACAGCTGACAAATTTCTATTTTAATTGTTTGCTGCCAGAGTTAGTAGATCCTAGAGAAATGCGACATATGCCAATTAGGAAAAAGAGATTGTCAAGAATTTTGCCCGCTTAAAAAATGTGTAATATACAGGGTGTTTCTAAATACATGCGACAAAATTCGGGAGGTGATTGCTCGAATGAAATTAAGATGGGTCTTTCCTATAACAAAATTTCCTCAGCCCACCTCTTTTCGAGATAACACCCTTAAAAGATGGTGACTAAAATTCAGTTTTTATTTTTTTTCTAAAATTTCAGTAAAACTAGAAACTTGAAATTCTGTAATTTTCGTGCACTCGCAAAGGACTAATCACGGGTATTTTTTAAATATTCCTGTTAAATTATAGGGGGGTGAAATTAGCAACACTTACTTTATTTCATATCAAAACTTTTTTTTCGAGATGAACTTTTATGAAATAAAATTATAACTTGAAATCCTTGTTTTTTTTGAATTTTTTTTTTATTCTTGAATTTTTTTCCCAAAACCAATAGCTTCAGAGAAAAAAAAATAAATACCCTAATTTATCATTTTTTTTAATAAATTGTGTGGAAAACAGTATTTTTTTTCCATGAAGCTATTGGTTTTGGGAAAATTTTTTTAAATAAAACAAGTATTTCAAGATATTCTGATGTATGCTCGAGGGCATCGTCTGTGATTTTTCTTAAATTTCAAATTTTCTTCTAGTTTTGCACTTGCTTGAATCTGATTTTTTTTTTTTTTTTCATTATAAACGTACCATATACCTAGCTGTGATTCACTTTTTATAAAATTTCAGGTGTTGTCTTCTTTAGACAAGTCTGTAGAATTTATTTTGCTTCTAAAATTTCTAGAATGTCTTCAGGTACAAAGGAAATCTAAAATACAATATTTTTAAAATGCATTTTTAGTTCGATTAAGTATATTATTACCCAAAAGTTTGTTACGTCCTTAGTAATAGTTTAGGATAAAAAGATAAGGACATCTTGGTCATACGTATTTATTTATCCAATAAGATATAAGTATTACAATATTAATTACAGTTTTCAGGTACATCTGCGTAGCTAAGGCCTAAAAATTATAAACAATAATTATAATACTATCAATTAGGAATATAAAACTTACAGATAGATTTAGTCATAAACTTTAATTCGTCTTCTTCGTCTCTAGGTAGTATAATAACATGGAGGAAGGATAATTAAGAGTTGCCGTTTCTTTGTATAAATATGGCAACATGTTTGCCTTCAACGACATATGGGATAGTTTTGTGCAACTAATACTCAGTCGGTAATATAAAAAGCTGTAATGCTATTTTAATTTGAAAATTGGCGGGCTTTTGAATTTACTTCGACAAAATATAAGAATTTTACATTTTTAATAGCATTTTTTTTTAACACGCATCTCATGCGTGTTAAAAAATGCTAATAAAAATGTAAAATTTTATGTTAAATAATTTTAGAGGTATAAAATAAATAATACAAAATTGTATTATAACTAAATATTATTTGTTGAATCTTTATTGGTTACAACAATAAACATAATATATATTTTCTGAATAAACAACTATTTTAAATAACACAAAACGAACAAAATTTTTCTTTAATCATGCGAAATAAAACAAGAGTTCCATCCATAAATCCTGAAACGAAAAAAAAAAAAAAAAAAAAAAACATTTGTTGAAAGGGAAAAACTTCCTAAAGCACATGATTTTGATTGTATGTGACTAATTACTTTTGCATTTGCAGCGATTTAACTAATTTTTAATTTACTACTTCTAATTTCTATAACGTCTAATTAAGATTTTCTTGCTTTATGTAATGAAAATACTTTAGATTTATAAAGATTAAAAAGTTTGGTTATAATACATACAATTAAATTGGCATATCTAGGATAATTATCAAAATGAATATCAGAATTAAAACTTTGTTAAGGATTTCAATATTTGAGGATAACACAATTACGAATACGAATAATAATCCTTTTTTCAGTTGACAATAAAATGAAAATGTTTCTTCTAAAACAGTGTAAATGGGCCAGAACAATTTACTATTACAATCAAATATATGCATTTATAGAACATAGACATGCAAAAGTATCAGAATAAGTTTACTTACAATAAATTTTTACTAAATTTATGCCTAAAACTGTATTAAATAAAAGTAAAACTCACTTAGAATTGTTTACATCGACAGCCATATTGTATTTTGTAATTTTGTATCATTCGGGTTTCGACTATCGAGTCGACTCGAGTATTAACGAGATTTGGGTTTTGTTATCCAAAGCCAGGTTTACACTGTACAAATAATTGAATAAATTCATATTTTTTCAATATTTCGATTGATAAATAAAAAAAATGTGAAACTATTACTTTTGGCAAGTTAATAACACATTTTTATTGAGATATTTTGTAATTATTCTGGTTTCTTTATATTTTAAATATAATTGTGTTATTGTAAAACGGACGTACGCCAGTTTCGATGCGCAGTAACTTGTTGACAAAATGCGCATATGCTATAAACCCCCGTGTATAATAACTTCAGTTGTAATTCTAAAACCAATACAAAATATAAATCGATATAAAATACATTAAAAGGAGTAAAATGTTGTTTCAACAAAATTTCATTAAAAATATAAATGTTTACCCTTTTTAAATATATTAGAGATATGTAATTATTAATTTAGTTTGTCTAGGATAGATTTTCCTTAAAATCTCAATGATTTGTTTATCTTTGTTATGTTAAAATCATTCTGTTGACAATTCTTTTCTTTTTAAAATTAAATTAAAATTCCATCAAGGTACAACAACCAGGACAATTTAAATACATCTTATTTGGACATGGATTGACCACTGACCACTTTTTATGATACTTTTTTTTGTATTCTCATATCCGACCGGTTAATGAAAATGGCTTCTTTCTGAACCACCTGGGTTTAAGTTTTCGAATTTACAAATTTAATTAGCCATAAAGTAAACCATCATCTCAATTCTTACAAGGAACGTTTCGTCTAAGTGGAATCACATATTGTGGATTTTGTTTCTTGTAAAAGAAGGGCCCCTAACATCTGTGATAAGTTCGACCTCTCCATGCTTCTCTAAAATCACATACCAATAGTGTTATTTTATTTTAGGCCTTTATTTATCTTTTTTTTTAAGGTGAAGGGGGAGAAAAAGTCCTTTATATCTCACAAGGAAAGTCAATGTTTAATTATTTAACAAAACATTGAGTGCGACCGGTTTCGAAGTGTATCACTTCATCTTCAGGCTCGCCTAGTGGAAAGGAGAATATGTGGTGTAAGCTGTGTTAACTTGGAGCAAACGATATATAAAATAGTAAAAAAGAGAAAACTCACCATACTCTCCATCCACTAGGGAATACTACAAAACAAGTTTCATCAAATGTGGGGTGAAATAAATTGTAAAATGAACAAAGTTTACAAGTAATAAAAAGTTAAAAATATTTGAAAAAACAAATATTAGTCAATTGAAATAGTAAAAATTTAAAATATTCAAGACCATACAAAACAAATCACATACATTAAACAGATTAAAAGATAAGGCTTATTTTAAACAACCTTGTTGTTTTTTCAAAAAACTAACATTTTTGAAAGGAGACCTGTCAAGTTAAGGCCTCTACAGGTGGTGGCAAGTATTAACAAAAAATTCTTGGGTAAACCCATGACAGGGTATAGGTAATAAGATGTAAACCATGAGTGAAGAAATATTTATTATTTATTATATAAGATTTGGGCCATGAACCAATCACCAAGTGTATGTGATGTTGTAGGAAGAAGAAAGAAGAAGAAGAAATGACTGGGTTAACTGTTGTGAAGCAACTGAAGAATAAAAGAAGAAAAGAAGAAAATGACGGATGTGAATATCACACCAGGCTAGGGGATCTTTAATAGGGAAATGCTTACTCATGTTGTAGTACTGTGCACCACCCATAGATGGCGCTACTTTACACAAAGTTTGCTCGTTGCATTCGTCGAGCAGATTCAGAGCAGGTTCAGAGTAACGCAAGTGTACGAAAGTTGTTATTTAAAACTTTCAACAGCTATTCATAGAAAAAAAACGCTATTAATGGCAATAATGGTAAATGGTTGATTTGTTTTATTAGGTTAGTTTTTCGAAGATAATTTTTAAAGCTTTAAACATATATAATTATGGTGCGAATTCGTCCTTGTGCTGATCCAGATTGTCAGGATAAAGTTAGTCGCAGGTAAGGAATACATTTACAATTTTATTTCTTTACAAGTAAAAACTTCTTTTTGTATTTTATTCTTAAATACTTTGCCAAATTTTAAGAGCATATATTATTACTTAAAAGTACCCAATTTGTGAAATAAATTTCCAAAATAATGCGGGTAACCTAATGTTTTCTAGGAAAAATTAAAAATCTTAACCTAACTTTTATCATTTTCTATACAATTTCAGTAACTAGATAAAATATGTGAATATTAAGAAGATTGAAATAAATAGTGTTACTAGTATTTTTTTAGAATTATACAATATGTAATGGATACTTTATAGTAGATACCTATATACAATTTTTTTTCCGAATTCAAAATGAGGTACTTTTCAAACATACCAATAATTGTATATTTTATATTGTGCGACTCTTATTATTTTTTGCTCCATATACTGTGACCTACCTCACCTAGGTATCTTCACAATTTATTGATTCCAATTAATAAAAGTTGCATTCTTACTAAATTCAAATTCCTTCATTTTATTGAAAAACCTTCTACGATATATTTTTAAGAAATGCCGATTCATTCTCACTAGCTAATAAATTAATAGCTCAGCTGAATTGACTCAAAACAAAAATAATAAAATTGAACTTTATATTTTTTAACTGATACTCTTCTTCATTTTTTACATGAAAACGAATCAGCAAACACTGCAATAGGAAGTGACAAGTACACCCAACAGCAGCTAGAGCCAACTTTCCCCAGGAACTTTCGTTACAACTTCTACTGGATACAACCATGGGTGAACTTCGCAATAGTTTTATATTCATATTTCTTTATTATTGTGTACTGTAATAAGAATTCGTGCAATTTTAATTCTAATAATAAAAAATATATGGTTATAATCGTGTTTTACTTCATAATAAGATGTATTTTTTGTTCCATAAATCCAAAATTATAATTTTTCGTTTTCTTTTTAACTTAAAATATTTCAAATTTTATCTATCACAGAACATAACCCAATGGATTATATCCATCTAAGTATGTTGAGTGAAGAATAAAATGTTTGAATCATTTTAAGTAAAAAAGAACGAAAAATTATAATTTTGAAAACTTAGTAGTGGTTTATTAGAAAGGCCGAGTTTGAAAAACCCGCGCTCATTGACCCCTACCGCCATCTATATAATAAATCTTGAACAAATTTTCAATTATTAGTTATCTTCTTTTTTTTTAACTCAACTATTTGCAACCGCTACGGATGGCGCTGAAAGATGAGTAAAATTTTTCACTGTTGAGTGGCCCATCTTTAAAGACAATCTAACCTATCTTTAAACATGCTCGTTGGTTTCTTGTGGGAAAAAAATTACTTACTGAAATGTACCCCTTGCAAGAAAATATGTGAATAGAAATAAAGGGGGAGGTTAAAAAGGAAGTTAGAACGATAAGATAAATTTAAATTAGTGTTGAGAAAACAGGAGGAGTTTCTGACATTATCTGGGCATTTAAGCAACCAACAGGATTTAATTTTAAATTTCTCAATATCTCGAGGCTTTCGAAGCTATTAAGAGTAAATCTATGGTAGGAACTATGTAGGATTTCGAAACCTTCAGTTGAATCGAAGTCGTGATTTGAGTCCAGTAGGTGGTTGGCAAAATGTGAAAAACCTGTTGTATTTTGGTTAAGACAACGCAAATGTGTTCTTTTAAACGGATCTTGAAATTTCGAAATGTGCGTCCCACATAGAAAGAATGGCAAGATTTACAAGTTAATTTATAAATTCCAGATAAGTCAAAGGGATCTAATTTATCTTTATTAGGAACAAATAACTTATGTAATGAGGAGGGGGTTTTGAAAGATACTTTAAAGTGGTCTTTAAGTAAGCTTGCCACTTTATAGGATGCTTTTCCAATAAAGGTAAGAGAAATGTATTTCTTACTGGTGGTTAGTTCATGTACCATATTAGGATTGTTAATATAAACTAAGTTTTGTTGAATTTTATTTTGTTTATGTGTTAGCATTTTATCAATAATATCTAGTTCAAAGTTGTGATCTATAGCAATAGTTTTAATTATATTTAGTTCCTTATTAAAGTTTTCCGTAGACAGAGGAACGTTTAATAGTCTCTCTAAGTAGCAATTAAAGGCAGCCAATTTATGTGTTGCTGGATGGTTAGAGGTATTGTCTATAACTGTGCCTGTATGTGTTGGCTTTCTATAGATGTCAAAGTTGAACTTGTTATTATTGTGTGAGATTTTAAGATCTAAGAAGTTAATAGATTTGTTTATTTCAATTTCTAATGTAAATTTAATATTAGAATGTAAGTCATTAATATAAGTCAAGAAGTCATTTAATGAGTCTAAGTTACCTGACCACAAAATCAAAATATCATCAACATATCTATAATAGAATTTCACATTTGAGTGGAAAAGGTTGTTTTTAAGGATTTTTTCTTTTTCAAAATTGTGCATAAATATGTCTGCTAATATTGGGCTAAGTGGAGATCCCATAGAAAGTCCATTTATTTGTGAAAAAATTTCATTGTTGAATGAAAAATTCGAACTTGACAAATGTGATTCAACCAAACCTAGAACCTCTGGTATAGGAATATTTGTGAATAAGTTTGATACATCTAAAGAGATCAAAGAATCTGTATCATTAATGTGAACATTTTTGATGTTGTTTACAAGTTGTACACTATTTTTGACTGTATGTGTAAAGTGATCTTTATAATGGATTTTGAGTATGTCATTCAACCACTTTGATGTATAATATGTTGGTGAATTTATATATGACACGACGGGGCGGATTGGTATGTCATCAAAATTGTCAGATTTGTGGATTTTGAGAAGGCCATATAGCCTAGGTATTAATTTGTGATCTGGTTTGAATTTATTAAACAAGGAATCATTGATCAAATGTGTACAATTTTTAAGGGTAGTTTTAAATTTGGTATTATACTTATTTGTCAACCTTTATTTATCATTTACGGTAATTATCTAATGAATAATTATTTATCTAATAACTTAGTGGGTCTTTTGTTGAACTGAAATATTACCTAAAACACATATGTTAGTGACATGCATAGGAATCTCAATTTATATAGCTGCGATTCGCAGCCCCTTGCTGATGCTTTGGCGCCTCCAGGAGGCATCATCAGTTATTACCGCATCCTGAACGATCACCAGTTTGATTGCAGTAAGATTTATAACTTCTCAGCCACAAGTAAGGATTATGTTTTTGTATTTCTCCAGATTTGGAAGTAGTGGCTCGTTTCAATTAATTTCTAAAATAAATATAAACTATAGCGGATAAACTTAAAAAATGAAATGTGTAAACTCACCTGTGCACCTTCTAGTACTAAAAAGGGACCATACGATAAATTGTATCGTATCATTAATACCATCAACACATTAACAGTTTTAATAACCATTTGTAGGGGATTATAAACCCCAGGGTAAATTGGGCATGAGCTAAAAGAGATATATCAAATCACAGTCACAGATATACTTTTAATAACCCCTTCACTCTCCGAATCATTAAATTTTAAAAGCCAGTTAAAGAAAAAGGAATTACTGCCACCACTTACATTCTTGGATAGGCCAGTAACGTGGCAAGTTAGTTTTGTATATCTCTTTCATTAATATTTATAAGTAAAATGTAACTGGACATTCGGTTAAATGTTAATCTTCTCGTTTACGACGTGTATCTACCATTATTTGTTTTTATTGTAGTTAAACCATTGTGTAGGAGGGTTGCCACCTTTTCATTTCACAAAACCCAGACCTTTGTGAAATTTCTATAAAAAAAGTCCTCAGCTATAATTTTATAAAGTCCTTCTGTCGAGCTTTAAAAAAAAAAGGTCCTCTGTTTATAATTTCATAAACCAAGTCCTTTTGTCGAGGTTTTAAAAAAGTTATCCAGATATTCCCTGATGTTTTTATATTTTTACAAAAATATCAAAATATTCCTGGACATTTTGATCCATCATTCGACCGGACTGAAATATTAAATTTACAACAGGCATTGTAATCTGAAACGAAGGAAATGGTTTAGAAAATAGTTTTCTATTTTATAGGGGATTCTTACCAATTCTACTCAAATGTTTAAATAATACGTTGCATTTACGTTGTATAATAATGTTATTATGTTCCCTTTAAGCAACATCGCCGAAAGTCTTGGCAACGTTATGTGCTAGCTGGGGGTGGTTATTGAAATTATTAAAGCGTAATTTTGAAAATGAAAGCAATTTATTAATTTAACATATTAGAGCATTTGGATGGTAAGGTAATAAAGTTTATGTTTCTCCATCGATTTCATATTTTTTTTTGAAAAATATTTATTTGTCTTCGATTTAAAGAATTTTAACTCAACCTACTCAAACCCTGGTTTTTAAAGTAGATATAATTTAAATAATTAACACATTCAAAACATATAAACGGTAAGTTGATAACCCTCATGTAATTCTACCAATTTCATAATCTTTTTTTCATTAAAAGAATTATTTTTCCATGATTGGAGAAATCTTAATCCAACTTATTTAAAAGGTAACTTTTAGAATGGATTTTAAAGCAGTAGCTTATTTATTTATTTATTTATTAATAAAACTCAAACAGGCCTTACGGCCTTTTTACATGAGTAGTACAATACATAATATATAATATAATCATACATATGACACATATGTCCCAGAGACTAAGTTATTTGCCACAATATTCACTACTACACAATTATTTGATAATTTATATTGTTATATACTGCTTTAATTTTTTTTAATTTACTTATCTTGCAGAACAGAGCAAACTTTCAAATATTTAATATATAATTTTTACAAATATGTGTATAAGAAAAATGCAGAGGCATAGTTGTTATCATTTCTCCTGGCCTCTTTTTTTAATAAACAGTTTTCAGCTTTGATCATAACAGAAACTAATAAAAAATTATTTGCATTAAGTGGATCCAAATATGCTATTGATTCCATAGGCACAACAAAAAAGTTAACATTCTACTTCATAGTAACATATAGTAACTCTGAGAACTTATATCAAGGACCACAAGTAACTAACATTTCCACTGAAAATTATATTTTATGATAATCTCGTTTAAAACATTTTGCTACATCTACTGTGTAGGGGGAAGCATTACAATTTTTGAACAAGACATGTTGTTCTATTATCGGGTTCGATGTAAATAATAGATTTGTTTAGTGACCTCGAAATATGCTAGAGTTGGGCAGTTCATTATTAAGTTTTTTGAATTATCAAATGCCTGTTTCTGAGATATACCCCATACAAATTTACCATTTTTTTTTTAGCAATGACGTTAACGGTTCTATTATATGTTCTAGAATATGAGATCTGCTCGAAAAATTTAGCATTCCTAAATATTGCAAAACTTCCTTTTTATTTTTCGGTTCTAGGAATAGGTTTATTGTGCGAATTCTCTCTGGATCTATTGAAATTCCAGTGTTAGAAATTTTGTGCCCTAAATATGTAAGCGACTGAGTTGCGAAAACACATTTTTCTCGATTTAAGATTATTTCTTCCTGTTCAATGCGAGTTAAAACGTTATGCAGTATTATATTATGTTCCTCTAATATCGGTGCGTAGAAAATAAATCCAGAATGCTTAGTTTCAAGATAGCGGTTCTACCTAAAATAGGTTTAGTTAACTTGTCAATGATATAAATGTCTGTGTTAACGCTCTGATTTTTAAATTTTAAATTGACCGTGAGTGTACATAAAACCGTCAGTTTAGTACCAGACGGCCCCGTTACTACTCTGTCTGAAGTCTTTATCTGATTTACTAATCTAGGACATAGTTCTTTAGGTATACATGTAATATCAGCTCCTGAATCAACAAAAATTTATATTTTTGTTAAACTCGGTAAGAAAATCGTAGCCATCCATTCCTGAGAATCTACATGATTTACAGTTATTGGTCCCATAAACGTGTCATCTACGACTTCCGAAACGTTTCCTTTATATATAGAATTATCATTTGATTCTAACTCGGCTATATTATTTAACTGGTGTGATCTGACAGTATTCCTACAGACATGCGCCCAATGACCTTTTTTCTGATATTTTCTATATGTAGACTGTTTAGCTGGACAGCTATCCCTGCTGTGAGGTTGAAGACCACAAAATCCACACTTCATGGTAGATGCTTGGGGTCTCGTTTCATTTTCTTTTTGCACTGGATTTAATGAACACGCTAATTTACTGTGAGGCACTTGCATTCTGCCTATCTGTCTTTGACTATGATACCGCTCCTTGTTTTGTGTGGCATGGATTTCAGCTTGTTTGGCTATCATGATACATTCTTTTAGGTCTAGCTTATCTTTTAGCTGTAACCTTTCTGAAGTTTTAGAGTCGAGCATACCCGCGACTATTCGGTCCCTAATGAGGTCATCTTTAAGAGTTCCATAGTCACAGTGCTCTGCTAGAGAATGTAGACTGGTAATAAACTGTTCTATGGGCTCTGACTGTTGGATTCTAAAATTGAACTTGAACCGTTCGAAGATGGTATTTTTTTCTCGGTATAAAATAGGCTTCGAAGCCGTCCAACGCTTGATTGTACGTTATCGAAGCGGTTGGAAACTGAACCATTATTTCTTTTCCTCCCCCATAATGTACACGAGAATATTTATTTTTTATTCTTCGGATTTTCCTAATTGTCCTGAGACTGACATAAACCTCTCGAATCGTTTTCGCCATGCTGGCCAGGAGGCTGGAGATGTAAATGTGAATAATTTCTGGCGGGTTGACGTTAGTTTGTTGTACATTCTTCACTGCTTGGGTAGTTTAGTGATCTTCACCTAAATCGGACATGTTTATTTAGGGTTTGTATGATTTCAACAATTGTAATTTGGTAATGTAATTTAATATATATATATATATATATATATATATATATATAGGCAACACTGTACGGCTATTTGGTAAATCGTCGTTCTTTAGCGCCTGAAGGTTATGCAAAATGGCGATTTGCGGACTACTTTTGCCGCGTTGCTTACACTTTATTTATCGACATTACGCTACAGCACACACGCTGCCACCATGTTCTATTATCGGGTTCGATGTAAATAATAGATATGTTTACTTTTAACTCTATTAAGGGTTGAAAACAGAACAAATCACTTAATTACAAGAGAGCGACGTGCCGTCAGCTGATCGCGTTAAGTAGCTACCGCTAGCACGCTGTGTTGTCAGTTCGTCGGTTATATTTATTAGCCCTGACAGAACACATGGGTAAATATTAGTCCTAATTTAAAGTAAAATGGACTGTTGTATACATAAAACATTTTTTTCATCTGAAAAATGTCGATTTTGCGGCTTACGAGGTCCTGCCTTGTGGCCCTCCATATATGTCCTACCTGCTTCTTTTGTGCGCGGACCCAGGCATTGATTCACCTTGTAAATGTTAAATTATGTTCACTCTCAAAATCAGGAATAAGGTTAAGTTTCTCAAATCGCTAAAATAGAATTTTTCTTGAAAAAAAGTTTATGAAATCGATAGAATTACATGTAAATATCATCAACTTACTGTTTATATGCTTTGAATGAGTCAATTAATTAAATTTATTTTATTGCAATAGTCTCGGAACATATTGTATTATTTTGTTTTATTTTGTTATTCTTCAAAAATTTTTCTGAAAACTGTTTATCAAATTTCTTAAAAATAGTCTCCAACAATATTTGGCAACATTTCAATTTGTTTTAACTTTAACATTTAACCTAACCACCATAATGTACGACAATTGTGTCTCTCTTCGAATCAGAGGTTCTCATTAGCCCCCCACTATGGTAGGCCTATGGTAGGCCTCATTAACCGACCATTCATAAAACTCTCACCAGTTTTAAGGGGTTCAGAAAACAGACATGGTTGTCGTCATTATTAAAATTAACTATGTTTCATTATAAATACCATAATTTTATTCTTAAATCAATAATTTAAAACTTAGGCCATCATCAGGTCTTAAAAATAAGTAATAAGCGCTTACAATGTAATATGACATCTCCATAAAATATTTTAAAAAATACACGTGTATGATTAAAGAAGCAGTTTTAAGAAATACCATATGTGGGAAATGTGATAGAAATTGTACGAGTTGAAAAAGGTTTGCGTAAAGAAACTCATAGGCTAACACTATTCATCGCCATATTCCCACATTTATCAACATGTCCCACATATGATATTTCTTACACCTAACTTACCCTTGTTGGGGCTCGGTTTTAATCATGCATGTATAGTTTTTAACCATTTTATAATATTTTGTAAGCGCTTATCTCATAGTTTTCTGACCTGATATGGGATTCATATTGAGTTATTGTCTTACCAATAAATAGGGTGTTTCATTAAAAAAAAGCATGAGTAGTGGCCATGGGGGGGGGAGAGGGCGTGAGAGTTACGAGTAAACACGAGCAGAATTGCCCCTTTATATGATTTATATGATTATTTTAGACTTTTTTGTATTTTTTCATAAAAGCCTCACCTTTAAAATTATTTAGAGTGGATAATTTTCATTGAAAAATCCTGTATAGAACAAAGTGCTAATACAATGATGTGCCCATTTTTTATCTCTGATGAATTGGTGAATTGGGTTATATAAGATCACTGGAAAGTCATAACTGCTGAATAACTGCTGAAAAATCGGTTATGAAGTATTTGTCAGAGAATTCAGAGTAGAATTAAATTCAAAATTATTTTTTCAATGTTTAGCTTGTGGGTTTGCGAAATCAATAACCACAAATAAAGAAACTTCGAAGATAAATCTTCTGGCTACTACATCTATTGGCAAAGGACATAACTCTTAGCAAGAAAATTTGTCAAAATTAGGTATTTATTTTTTTGATATTCTTACGTTTTGCGTGGTTTTTAATCAAATATGTCACAATGAATGAATTTAGGAGTGATCATGCAATAATTATATCACTAGAGCCTTAATCATATAAAGACTCTATTGCCTTGAACTTGGCTTCGTAGCCCTTAACTGTATGAGGGTTCTACTCTCGGCATTATGACCTAACACCATACGTCTCTATAAAAGGGCTTGAGGAAACACAATGTTTTCTTAAAATAAATAATATTTCTTTTAGGAAATATGATATTTAATATTCGGCAATTTATGAGTTTTAAGATATAAGCTGAATAACACGTTGTTCTAGGCAACAGTTGCACAAACTACCAACACATATATTGACTGTTTTGACTAGACTGCGTTGCCCTGGAATATTATTTGTAAATCATGCCTCTTCCATTACCTTAAGGGCTAAAAGTTTCTATGAAACAAAACAATTCTACAAAATACTTCACAGCTGGACATACACAAATATGGACCAACACTATAATAAATATCTTTAAAACAATTTAACTTACCAACTGCAATATCTGGGGCACATGTGACAATAATTAAAACCACGATTTAAAATACCAAAGGACTTTTAATTTTCTACTATGAAGATCCAGAGCTTTCAAATAATTTGTTACTAGGACCACGAACGTTTTGTTCAGCCAAAAATTTAATAGTACAATTTATTATTTCAATGACACTGCGTCAATGTTTAGTTTTATGTCTTAATAAATTTTGCATTTCCGAATCAACGATTTAATAGTTTTTACTTTTTCTAATAAATCTGATCAGACACGACGTAGATTTTGAAAATGAGATTTATTTGTTCGTGTATTTTCAAATGTTCGTTTAAATGATACCAATTATTGAAACCGTCTTGGTTACTTAATTTAATACTTTTAAAAGTTGTTGGGATCATTGAATATTTAAGAGCAGAAGAAGAAAACTGCATTTTTTTCAATAAAATATAACAACTAATGACGCTGAACCTGTTCATTATTTAACAAAATTCGAGTAAAATATATATCGGAAAATTTACCTCCACTTTTATCTTTAGGAAACATAGTTTTATTTTGATAATGCATTGGACTTTTTTATAGTAATGAGAATTTAATCTTTCCTAGCAAACTAGTTTTGTGTCTTAGTTTAGTTCTATACTTGATGTTTATAGGTATATGCAACAACACTCATATCTCATAAAAAGTTTATCCCCAATAACATAAACACAAAAAGGAGAATAATAGTTTACAAATGGTATTTGTCAATTCATTAATAAAAAAAAAATTAAAAGAGAATAATTGACAGTTATCACATGCTGAACTAAGAATTATCCATAGGAATTGTCTCATTGGCTAACCGTAAGGTTTTAAGCTGTTAAGTTAAAAGTTGGCGAACTTCCTACGGTACGTTAAGTTCTTAAGTTACGTTACGAACATTATAAATAAGTATACGTAAATTCAATATTTCAACTTCTTACGTTAAGTTCTTAAGTTACGTTACAGCGATTATAAATTAAGCTTTATGATTATCCAAAAGCGCTGCAGCGGTTGACAGTTCATCGTCACCGCTTATTCAGCATTACAACATGTTTGATGACGATGAACACGGCCAATAAAATGTCCTAGATAAATGTAAAATAAAACTAAAAACAAAAAAATATTTATTTATTCATACATAACATTTACTTAGGTAATATAGGACAGTTATATTTTATTTCCGCTGCTGCTTCAATATCTGAGTATTAAATATAAGGCATAACAAACAAAATGGATGACACACACACTCTAAGTTTACTTTGAGTTCAGTGTTTTGTGATTGAGTTGATACGTGTTTGCTTGCAATGTATGTTCTTTTTATTAAATATCTTTAACTTTTAGTATTCTAATTGAAAAAATATCTACTTCTAAAAGTAAAAATTCTAGTTTTATGTGTGTGTCACTTAGAATAATAAAACTATTAATAAAATCAGCCACTACGTGTTTGTGTTCAATTCCACCCTCAAAACAGATACCTAGTTACTGTTATTTAAACTAATAAGGTCTTTTCCTTTGCATCCACAGTGTAGCACTGAGCTACGTCACTTCTGAAAATATCGTTCCGTTTATACAAATTGTATGGATAGAACGATATTTTCAGAAGTGACGTAGCTCAGCGCTACACTTTCGATGCAAAGGAAAAGACCTATTGTATACAAGAACAACTTGACAGGTTATTAAAGAAACACTTGTGTGTCAAAAACACAAAACACTCACTCTGTCAAATTCATAGACAGCAGACATTTGGACAAGACGTTGGAATGTTTAATTAGACAATTCAAATCACGTGACTTTAAATGGTGGACTCTTGGCAAAAAACAACAAAAGTATTGCTTCCCTTATTCGCTTGACAAAAACACTTCTAACGAGGTTGGTTGAAGTGTGTAGTATTTTTTTGGAGTGTTTAGAGTTGTTTTCGGTGTGTTTAGTTGAAAAATAGCAGAATTTAATATTTATTTTAAAAATATGAATACTAATTTTGTATGATACTATAGGTCTTTTCCTTTGCATCGAAAGTGTAGCACTGAGCTACGTCACTTCTGAAAATATCGTTCCATCCATACAATTTGTATATATGGAACGATATTTTCAGAATTGGTGTAGCCCAGAGCTACACTTTCAATGCAAAGGAAAAGACCTAATAACAGTAAAATACTAATGAAAAAGTCAGGTCAACAAACATTGTTGTTTTCGCCAAATATCAACCATTTTTATACATTCTAACAGGAATTATAATTATTTATCATGATACTTGTGTTTTTAGTTTTATTTGGACAGAAACGTTCCAGACATAAGTAAAAAAGTTTTAGTGTTTTCTGTAACTACGTTCTGAACAAAACGTCCATGTGTTTTTCTAAAAGAATTCTAAAGTGTTTTAAATAATTATGTGCTTTTAGCCAAAAGTGTGGGCTAACAAAAAACATTCTATACACACATCTGCATTACAGATCACAATAAAAACAAAGAATAAGTAAACGAGGTTAAAGGTTATATTATACAGTGAATTTCGTTAAATATTATGGAATTATTTAGAATGGAATTTCATTTGTTTTAATTGACATTTCAAACAAATTAAATTTATTTACTGGGAGGACCTTTCGAAAACCAAACCAAAAAATACCAATTTCATTGAAGTTAAAGTTCCATGTTTTTTTTTAATACACGATTTTTATTTATTTGTCTATGAAAAATATTAATTATTCTACGCCAATTGAAAGTTGATGTTTATCATTGAATTCTTCGCTTTAATTTTTCTTTGCGTTAATTTCTTTTATTTTATTTACAAACATAAAGAATGTCCTTTATTTAACAAGAAGACTACAGTATCGGCCTGTTCTGATTCAAGTGCAAAGTGAAATGGATGTCTTTTAGTTAACAATAAATCTATAATTTCAGTTTTACTAAATTTAGATGTAATGTGTAATGGAGTAACTCCATATATATCACAAATATCAGTAGAATGTCCTTTATTTAAAAAAACTTTACAGTACCTTTCTGTTTCGATTCAATTGCATAGTGTAAAGAAGTTTTTCCATACATATTACAAAAACAACAGGATGTCCTTTACTTAACAAGAACTTTACAGTACCGTCCTGTTCCGATGTAAGTGCATAGTGTAAATGAGTGCTTATTCCTTCTATACCTATCACTTATGTCAATGGGATGTCCCTTATTTAACAATAAATCTATAATTTGAGTTTTTACCAAATTTAGATGCAATATTGTGTAATGGATTAATTCCACTATTATAACAAATATTAACAGGATGTCCTTTAATTAATAAGAACTTTGCAGTACCTATCTGTTTTGATTTAAATGCATGGTTTAAAGAAGTTTCTCCATCCATCTCCCTTTATCAATGGGATGTCCTTTATTTAACAATAAATCTATAATTTTAGTTTTTCCAAATTTAGATGCAATATGTAATGGAGTTATTCCGTAATTATCACATATATCAATAGGATGTCCTTTAGTTAACAAGAACTTTACAGTACCGTCCTGTTCCGATTCAAGTGCATAGTGTAAAGGAGTGTTTCCGTCCTTGTCACTAATATCAATAGGATGTCCTTTATTTAACAATGAATCTATAATTTGAGTTTTACCAATTTTAGATGCAATGTGTAATGGAGTAACTCCATAATTATCACAAGTATCAACAAGATGTCCTTTATTTAACAAGAATTTTACTGTGCCGTTCTGTTTCGATTCAATTGCATAGTGTAATGGAGTTTTTCCCTTAATATCACTAATATTAATGGGATGTCCTTTATTTAACAATAAATCTATAATTTCAGTTTTACCTAATTTAGATGCAACGTGTAAGGGAGTAACTCCATATTTATTACAAATATCAACAGAATGTCCTTTATTTAACAAGAACTGTACAGTACCTTTCTGTTTCGATTCAATTGCATAGTGTAAAGGAGTTTCTCCATACATATTACAAATATCAACAGGATGTCCTTTATTTAACAAGAACTTTACAGTGCCCGTTTGTTTTGATTCAAATGCATAGAGTAAAGGAGTTTTTCCCTCCATGTCACTAATATCAATGGGATGTCCTTTTTTTAACAATAAATCTATAATTTTAGTTTTACCAAATTTAGCTGCAATGTGTAATTGTTTCTTTCCATCTACATCACCAATATAAATCGGTAAATTTACAGTATCGTCCTGATTCAGCTGAGATTCACAATACAATGATTTTCTTTTATATTTGTCAGGAGTATCAACTTTACAAATTTTATCCGACAAAAAATCAGCCGTATCGTTCTCACATAATTGATTTTGATATTGTAATGGCGTTTGTCCAAAAATATCGATTACATCAATAGGATGTCCATTATTTATTAAAAACTGTGAAATTTCATTATAATTTAATATAGCTGCATAATGTAATGGTGTTCTCCCAGCATAATCTGTAACATTAAATAAATGCCC
The DNA here is from genome assembly GCA_927349885.1 of Psylliodes chrysocephalus. Classification (NCBI taxonomy): domain Eukaryota; kingdom Metazoa; phylum Arthropoda; class Insecta; order Coleoptera; family Chrysomelidae; genus Psylliodes; species Psylliodes chrysocephalus. Next base: position 4,438,201 of record OV651833.1, read on the forward strand.
TTTATTCAACAAAAAATTAATTAAATCTTTATTTTGCAACTTAACTGCATAATGTAATGGTGTTCCTCCATTATTATCCCTAATTTCAATTCGATATCCTTTTTTCAACAACAATTCTATAATATGGAAATTTTCGTTTATTGATCCCTCTCTTGCAACAGCGAAGTGTAGAGGTGATTTCCCATATCCATCAGAAACCTTAACGGAATGTCCTTTAATTATCAGTAGGTCTATCATTTCTTTCGAACCATATTGGCATGCTAAATGCAGTGGTGTTATGCCATTTATTCCTTTAAGATTAACATTTTTTAAATCTTTCAGTATGTCAATTAAATTCCTGCCAAGTACACGATGAACCGTTTTTAAATCAATTAATGACAAACATCTAAATAATTTTTCGTAACCGAATTTCTGAATAAAAAGCTTAATTAAGTGTGCGTCGAAATTAAATAGTACAGATTCTATACGGAAAGTATGTAGTAAAAATTCCTCAGGTATTGAATGATCTTGTAGCATATAATACAAAAACGAATTATTTTTAAAACTATTAATCTCTAGAAGTAATTTAGATATTTTATTGTTGAGTATTAATTCGCAAATATGCTGTGAAGCGAAATATTCCGATAGTGTTTTATGAGCGAAATAAACGTTTTTATTTGATTTTATTAGAATACCCATTTTTAGTAAATCATTTTCATCACAACTTCTAGGTGATGAAAGTATATCAAAACACAAATGTGCTCTTGGTGGAAACTCTAATTTGATTGCTTCCCTTTTAAACTCGTTAATCGCATTATTAAAGGAATTTTCTAAAAGTTTTATTGAAGCTGCATTTCCTGCGGCATTACATTTTTCCTCAATATAAATCTCTTTTTGTCGATTAATAAACTCTATGTACAACCAATTCAGATTTAATTTCGTAGGTAATTCTATATGGTTTTTCTTGTTTTTCAAAAAATTATTACATTGAATTGTAAAAATATCTCCAATCATCTTAATTTGTAAAGGTATACCTATAAGAGTCTGAATTTTATTCCATCCATTATTATTTATCAAAATACCATGTAACTTATTTGCGAACTCGTTTATTTTGTACCACTTAGCTTCATCATATTGTTCGTCTAATTTATTATACCAAAAATTTGTAAGAAAGTTAATAGTTTCTTCATTAGAAAGGTGTTTTAGAGCATACATGTCAAATTCGATATTTTTATTTTTCAATTTTCTTAAAACGTGTGGTCTAGAAGTCAGAACTATTTTTCTAATATTTCTGTTACTGGCTATAGAGATCAGTGAATTTAGAATTAAGTCGGAATATTCTGGACAAATTTCATCTAGAGCGTCTACTAATAAAATTATGTGTTTAGGGATATTAAAAAGGTTTTCTTCAAATTCAGATAGTTTTGGATATTTTAATAAAATTAATAATTCATTTAATGATACAGATTTACGCTTTTCTTTGGAAAGGTTGTAGAAAATGGTAGTACATTCATTCAAGTTTATTTTTATTATCCAATAAGGCTTTTTACGAAGCAAACAAGCTAATCTATTTATAATTGTTGATTTTCCCATTCCTGGAGAATCAAATATTGCAATGAATATATCACGTTGGCTTATAATTTTGGTACAAAAGTTTTGTTCGCAATATTTATGACTCGTGTTTCTAATATAACAATTATTCATCCACCGATTTGAATGCTCAAAATATTCACTATATTTATCTTCATTAATTTCAATAAAGAATCTTTTAACATAAAATGGAATTTCTTCGTTACTTATAAAGTTATTAACTAATATTTCTTCTTTGCCAATTGCTAATTTTAATAAAGTAGCTTCATCAATGATATCATCCCATTTGACTACTTGATTTTCCATTTCAATTATGTTTTGTAACGGCATTTTATATCCTTGAAATTTAATTTTTTTTTGAAGAATTGTTTGCTGATTTTTTTCAGAAAAATTACTAAATTTAACAAATGATTCAATCGTTGTAAAATTTTGAAAAAATTCATTTTCTTCATCTAATATATCAGAGACGATAATAATTTTTTTATATGGTCTACTTTTTTGAACAATGTTTTTTAACTCAGTGTTAATATCTGAAAATTTTAGGAAGTTCTCAAAAATGGGGACAATTAAACAAATAAATTCAGGTACTTCAAACGAATTGATTATATTTTGGACAATTTTTACTGGTGCATTTGGATCTACAAATAACATTTTATCTAGTAATTCATGTTGGTTTGAATTGTCCGCGTTATTTTCTTTTTTTATTTTATCTAATAGAAGTTGATAAATCTTGAACTCGTGCAGATCATAAGTTTCTTTTTTTCTAATTTTAATTAACAGTAAATTATTATTGAATGACTTTGAATAACTATTATCTGTATTTTCACTATTGTCAGATAATAAAAATAGGGCTTTTATTTTACGAGTTAAGTAATTTGAACATCTGATTTGAGATATATATCCCGTGACGTTGGACTTTGTAAGATATACCCCTTTGGAGGATTGGAACCACTTTTTTATTTTATCAAAAATACTATTCTGAATTATTTTTAGAGTAAGATACTCATCATTTATATCCATTTGTTCAATTAAATATTGTATTTGGTAATCTAAATCATCATCAGATATTGATACTAATAATAATTTATCTAAAAATTATTTAATTACATTTTCAGAGATTTCAGGTACATTTTTAGAAATGTATTCGACAAGGACCTGCTTTTTAATAAAAGAGTACCATTTTGAATTTCGAATGGAACAAATCGAAATCTGTTGCTTGTTGTTTATTGGTATTTGTTTTTTAAGAAATTCTAGATTTTCATTATTATTAATTTTCTCACTTAAGGATTGATTTATATTTTTTGGCGAAAAGTTACAATTTGTGCACATAATGACATTTTGAATGATATCTCTATTAAAATTAATTTTTTGAAATCCTTTTATATATTTGAACAAATTAAAATCACCTTTCTCTTTGGGTTCTTTGGATTCTTTTGAATTTTGCGGGAATAATTGCTGAAATTGAATTGCTTTTTTCTGCAAGGAATGTTTTGCTTGAAGCAAAATGGTGTTTCCTTCTACTTCATAAACAATATCATTAAAATTGGCGGCATCTTCATTTTCGGTAGATAATTTAAAATTTTCACCTATGCAGTAACCTTGAAGTAGATAAAACTGGAGTAGTTTAAGTTGATAGTCGACTCCTTTTGATCCGGCTGCACCTGACAATTTTTTATATTTTTCTTCAGCCATCGTTCTATAAAATAAATCAATTTTATACAGGGTATTTTTTAACTACGGTACGACACTTTAAAGGGCAGAACCTTAGGTCGTTTTATGAATAAAAAATCCTATGAACATATGTGCGGAGTTGCTTCGTTTCTGAGTTAAAGGTAAAAAAAAGTCGTATTTTATAAATATTATAGATATCCCTAAAAAATGTGGTTGAAATTTGGTACGATTATTTGAAGTAATAAGGCGCTTATTTAGCCCGAACTAGATTAAAATTATTGGGTCCACCACATCAAATATTAAAAAAAGTAGGGCACTAACTTTTTTGTAGTTTTTTTGTTTTTCTGTTTGTTTTAGATGAAGCGACTAAAAATACAATTTTTGTCTCTTTTGTTTTCCTCATATCTAGCTTCGTTTTTGCATTTTCATGAACATGGAAAAAAGTCCTAAACTTGGTACATACTTATTTTTTTTACTCGTTATATTTCGAGCTATAGTTGAATACCGAAATAATAGACAGTAATTTAATGTGTGAAGAATGCCGTCATACATCATTGCGTCAAAGTTTGATGAAACTACTTCACAAGGGGTTTTTTCTATGGCACCGCTATCATTAAATTACTGTTTATTACTTAGATACTCAACACTCACCCACGTAATGTTCTATGAATATTCTAAGAACCATCTGTTTATGTTTTTATTGGTATGTCCTTGCTAGAATGTTCTTAGAACATACCTAGTACATACTTTGAAAGTATATTCTAGAAAGTATATACTCGTGCGTGCGTGCTTTGAAAGTATATTTTAAAAAGCATATACTGAGTACATGCCTTAAAAGTGTATTTTAAAAAGTATATACTGAACACGTGCCAT